>WNHD01001836.1:0-20539 GCA_011057455.1 Ganaspis sp. Gsp50 | reverse complement strand
TTATTGCTCTATATTTCAAATCAAAATCGTCCATTACCGAAAGATATTGCTTCAAAGTCACTTTTAGTTTACATAACAAACAAACTTGTTTTTCTTAATTGTCACAACAGTTTGTGTTTACAAACTTACGTTATTACAATTTTAATATAACGGTTAATTTAGTCGTAGTTGAGGTGCAATTGAGTGTGATATAACAAATTGTAATATGCCATATAACGTTTAGTATAATATCGAATAACCACCAAACAGATGGCACTTGAAAATTTTAATATTAAAGAACTCTCTAAATATGAATTAGCGATAAGTCACTTATTGATGCATCAGCGTATATGATTTGAATAAATGGCTCACTTATCGATGAGAATCAGCGGAATTCCGCTAATTCAGATTTAGAAAGAAGGAAAAATCCATTTGTCTGTAAAATCTGTTGTCATTGTTTTCTAAATGTAAGTAGCCTGTAACTTAAATGCATTTTTTATTTTTAAAAAATTTCAGAATTTTCGTGTGAAAAAGGCTTACAATATAAAGAATTACATTATTATGACGCAATAAGTGATCTCGTGTCGTACATTTAAATGCTGATTAGTAATCGATAGTATCTGACAATGAGTGGACTCAAATTGACGATAATTATTCATATTGCGTTATATGATAAAGCGGAATCATATTTGTAAAAAAAAAGATAAAAAAAAACTTCAGTGATTATATACCGATCCTCTGAGAAAAATAATTTAAATGTATAAATAATTTAGGTCTGAATAAATAATAAAACCAAAAAAAAAAAGAGAATAAATAAAAAAAAGAAAACTTTTTTTACAAAACCTACTTTATTTTTCACACTTTGATTGACTTTGATTGTTACAGTGTCAAATTTAGTGTCATAGTCATATGGTGTGAAGTTTATTATTATTATTATTATTATTATCAAGTCAAATTTATTAATATCATCTTTATTGTCATCATTTCAAATTTATTGTCGTCATTTTAAATTTATTGTCGTCATTTTAAATTTATTACCATTTTAAATGTATTATCATCATTTCAAATTTATTATCATTATTTCAAATTGATTGTTAACAATTTCAAATGTCTGTTATGAAATCTCTTTTAGCTTTTTCACATGAATTTTTTTCGTTCTTTTAAATCGTTCCTCTTCAACTAATATTCTATATATTTGTGCTTTTATTTTCGAGTAGCAATTACAGAACGTGAATCTCCATACTTTTGTTCAATCTTTCTCATCTGCTTTTATTCGAATTAGATTTTCCATCTCCTTTGGAATCTTTTCTCAGATGGTGTGCTTTCCTACAACATATTGAAGATAATTTCCAAGTTCTTTCAGCTACTTTTAATTTGGACATCTTTTTCCTTTTATTGACATTTCTTACATTCGATATTCTATTAAACAGATTTTTTGTTTTTTATCTTTCGGGGCAAAATTCTAACTATGAAAATAATCTGTAAGAAACACTGAAAAAAATATCTGGTTAACTTAACCAGAAAGGAATGTTAAATATGCCCTTACTATTTTTTTCTAATCAAATTAACTAGAATTTTGGTTAACTTAACTAAAATTCTAATTAACTTAACCAAAATTCGGGTTAAATATATTTTGTGACGTATATTTCCCAAGATGATTCCTAAAATTGTGCAAAATTATCTTTTTTATAATATCCAGTGGGAAATTTGCCGATACTCAAACTTGGCCCAAGCTTGGGCCAATTTTGGGCCACTATAAGCTTGGGCCGATGATAATTTCCCACTGGTTATAAATCATATAATATAATCATTATTCAAGATCTTGAACATTTAAAGGATAATTAGAGAAAATCTGTGTGAAAACCATTTTATCAGAATAATTGGGTGATTTTCCCAAAATACTCATTTTGCATGTACTCAAGATTTTCTAAGTAATTATAAAAATTTATAAAAATATCCGTTCATATTTCATCATCTAATTACTTTTTCTAAAAATCCTACAAAAAATAATTGTATATTTTACTTATTTAATGTGCTTTTTTTAAAATCCAACCTCTAAAATTCGATCCTTTCTAACCTGTCTTCGGACTGTTTTTCATTTTTGAAACAAGTGAATAAACTATGTAAAACTTAAAGATTAGAAGTTTTTGAGTATTTTTCAGAATTTATGAGAATGTAGAATATTTCTGCAAAACATAATTCAAATATGATTTATAGATTTTTCACAATTAAAAAATGAAATTTGTCTTCTGGTTTTGCATCATTCCTCTAACCCGTGAAATATTATCCAATATTTTTGTAACGGGTGTAATTATTTATTAATTTCTTTGGTAAATAATTCTATTAAAATCTCAGTAACTAATTTTCTTGATTAATTTTTAGAAAATGGCATTATTTGAATTAAGAAAAAAAAATAAAATTGGTGTGATTTTAGCGAATCACAACCTGAGACCGTCATTCCTCTAACTCAAATAAAACACAGAAATAAAATATAATTTTTTTAGATTGACAGTATCATAAACGAACATGATGAACCATTTTAAATTATTGGAGAAGTGCTTGATATTGAATAAAATGAGAAAAATGTTGAAATCGTCATTCCTCTCATGCGCTCATTTAATTTTAACATGACTGTCAATTGTTTGCAAAGTGTCAATGAAAAATCAACTTAAAAATGCTAATTTAAAATATGGTTTTCAAAAGTTGCGACATTTTTTAATTGGGTGTTTAAAGATCTAAAATTTTGCATAGACTGTAATAATAATAACTTTGCTTTCATAATGAATTAAATTTTGAATGACGTGAAGTTGTTTTTCATTTGAAAAAACACTTGTTCAAATATTTTAACCTCTTGTTTTTCTTTGCTCTCTAAATATGAATTAGTAGTCTTTTTTACTCTTAAAGAGTGCGTATTTAATTTTAATATATCTTATTATAACACGGAAAAATAAGTACGTGAAAATTTCATGGACAGTACTCGAGTTTTGGATGGAACACAAATGTACTGGACTCGCGGTATTAGAATAATTCATTGACTTTTCTCAATTTTTTCATATAGACTATTTGAAATTCTTGATGATTTTTGTCCCATCCAAAAGTCGAGTACTGTCAAGGAAATTTTCAAGTACTTAGTTTTTTCGTGTAAAAAGCTATAAAACAGTATGATCAAATTAAGGAGGTGTGAGATCTTTCAAAACTCAATATAATTCAGTGTTCTATAACTGAAAAAGTTAATTTTTTTTATTTTCTTTTACAATTCACAAAAAAGAGTATTTTGGGAGAATCACCCAATTAGAAACGTTCTTTTTAATCGAATCAAATTCAAACTAGGCTTGTTATTTCGAATCCAAAAATTGGCAAATTTTTTGTCATTTTTCAACTATTTGTTGTAAATAAAAAAGTGTGTAATTACTACATGTAACTTTTTTTATAAAAAAAGGTACAATAAAAAAGACAAAAATTATAAATAGAGAATTATAATTCTCTATATAATGCATCAGGAACATCAAATGACTATAAATCCCGCAAGAGTTATCTCAATCCGAATATTAATATACAATTGAAAAGGTTATTGGCAAATATTTGCACTTTATAAAAAGTTTCAATATGGATATTTTGAAAATGAATATTATGAAAATGAATTTCGAAGTAAAAAGAAACTGCGTTGTATAGACAAACATGACTAATTCGACTATAGAACTGATAAAAAATGTAAAATGAAATCAGTTCTCCCCTCTGTGCGACTAACCAACGGGTTTTAATAATTCAGATTTAAATGTAGAAGGCTGATTCACATTTGTATGTAAATACTGTGTTCATGAGAGGGATCTAGATAGCACCGACACCGATGCCTTAAGTTTTCTGCTCCTTTTTTTCTACCTCGTCTCGTCGACTCCTCTTTTCAAGCGACGTGACGGGAATAACGCCCGCCTTTATTGAATATTTAGCAGAGCGGATCTCTCCTCCTTTTTCCGGTCGGATGCATCGTTCAAATCGTAAATCGCGCATTTCGCGTCAGCAGAAGGAAAGAGCTGGTCCAGCACAACTATACATAAATTAGGATCCGTAGCAATAGGAAATTGCGCTGCATACATACGCATTAAAAAGTACATCATCTGTCTCTTTCCGCGTTTCGCCTCGTCTGTTTTTTATTTCAACATTGCGAATATAAATCCCCGGGAGGTTTACAGCGATCCCTCGCATTTCAGTGCAGAGAGCGAAGGGCTGTGCCTCCGGGCACATTGCGTGTGTATTTGGCTCTGTGCACGTGTGAGGGACAAAGAGGCATAAAATGAAGGAAAAACGGAACAAGGACACGAGAGCGGGTGACGATTCGTTGGTTTGCTCGCTCGGAATATTGTTATTAATGCTCGCTCTGTTTATTGACGCTGGTAACGAGCGTTTACCAAGCTGTGCCGAGGGAAGGGGTTGTTGGCACTCGCGAGCCCCGGGTGCAGTACGTGCGAGTACATAGAGTGGAAAATGAAAGCCCACGCAAACATAAATACGCGTATCACGCTCGGTCGGACAATCGATTCTCATTTCCCGTTCGACACCTACATTCGTCAACTGATTCGCAATTAGTCACTCGTTTGTGAGTAATATTCGCCACTGGTGCGCGCGTTATTGAGTTTCGCGTTTAGGATATTTAATTGCAACATACGCACTGGTCAGGCATTCATTTCCAACTAGAAGCAAACATAAGTACAAAGTACTTTACATAAGTATTTGTCGGGATGGAGATTTGCCTTTAAACATTTATAACCAGCGAGTAATTAACGTGCCCGTCAATTGGAAAGAGTAAGGGAAAAAACGAGAACAAAAACGAGAAACGACAGAGGGAGTACGATGGAAAATGTTGGACGATGGTGGTGTACGCATTTCAGTAGTAGACGAATGTACGTGTCGGGCTATGGAGCTGGAAAATTCACGCATGAAAAATATCGCCAGCCACCGCGAATGATTCGATTTGGTTGTTTTGCGCGCGATTCACCCCTCGACCTCATCCCCGAAACTACCAGCCATCCTCCCTCTCGTGTTCCTCTTGCACAGGCAACCAATCCAGACTCGACGCTCCTCTTTCTCGCTTGCTCGTATTCTCACCACTCGACGCTCGCTCATTATTCATTTGCTGGTTTAACGAACCTACCTTCAAAAAAGCGCTCCAACGAGTGCCCAGGATCGATAATGGCGATTCCGTGCTTCTGGTCCCGACGACTTTTCACGTTTATTTTACAGATCTGTTTACTATCCTCGCGAATTTCCAATTCACGAAAAAATACACACTGCGATTTCATCCACGCCAATTGCAAGGATCCGATGGCCAATATCAAGGGCATTCAAATGCAAACGTACCTAATGCTAACATTTAAGCGACATCAAACAAGTCCGGGAATATACGTGCTTCGATAAGTATTTCCAATCAAAATTCCTTTATAAATATTCCATCAACTCTTGCGCAATGTTTTTCAAAGTATCCATAAGCGGGATTAAACATTTTCAGGGGTTTTTAACCTCTTTTGCGGTCAATAAAGCAAATGCATAATGATAGAAATATAACACTGTTAAAAAAAGCCTGAAAATTAATACACATTCATTCATTCAAGTATCTGAATTTTCATTCAATGTTGAGTAAGTCTGGTTAACTTAACTAATATTCTAGTTAATTTAATCAGAAAGAATAGTAAGGGCATATTTAACATTTCTTTCTGGTTAAGTTGACCAGACTTTTTTTCAGTGCAGTAGAAAAAAAACGTCCATGAAATTTTTTAATAATACACTAATAATATATACTTCTAAAAAACGAATATTCCAATAGTTTTTAATAATTTAAATTATTCAAGATCAATTTAATTTTAAAAACATGTTAAAAATTTGAACTGCTTTTTAAATATTTTGAATTATTTTGAAGTACTCTGCAATATTCTAAGTATACTTTAAAAATATTTTAAGAATTTAATATTTTAAAAACTTTCTATATTTTATTTAATATGGTACTTAAAATAATAATAATAATCAATAACTAATACTGACACATAAGTTGAAATGCTATTTTATTAGCTACGTTTAATTACGGAAAAACCTGCATAAATTTGCTCCAACTGATCAACAAAGTTTCTTAATTGCAATAACTATATGGAGAGCAATAAAATATCTTTTAGGTACTCAGTATTGAAAAGTATTTGGAAAAATTATAATGTAATTTTAAGTAGTTTGCAATATTTTGAAGTATTTTGAAATATTTTTAAGTACTAGGAAATATTTGGAAGTATTTTAGAGTAATTTTAGGTATATTTAAATATTCTTAAGTATATTTTTAAAGTTTTACAAGTCAAATTTTGGCGCCAGATATTTAAAGTTGATTAAAATATTTTGCATTATTGAGAAGTATTTGAAAATATTTAAAGGAACATTAAATATTATTAAATATTTTGAAGTAGTCTGAAGTATTTTAAATTAACTTTAAGTGCATTTAAATACTTTTAAACATTGTCCACTGTTTTTAAATATTTCTAAGTATTTTAAAATATTTTGAAATATTTTGAAATACCGTGGGTGGACCCAGTTTCCGTCCACTTTTACAAATTTCCCCTATTATAATGTAAATTAACCTATTAAATTATTGTATTATAGTTCAAATAGAATGAATTGAGTTGATTTACGTAAAAGAATTGAAGCAAATAATTTAATTACGAAAGTTATAATCAAATAATTAAAGCGGACGAAAACTGCTCCCTTGGCCGCCTTAGCTGGACGGCAACTGGGTTCACCACGGTATTGGCAAGTTTTTAGAAATGTTTTAAAGTAGTTTTAAGCATTTGGAAATATTTTAATGTAATTTTAAGTGTTTTTAAAGATTTTAACGAATTCGAGTATTAGGAAGTATTTTTAAGTAATTTTAGGTATTTTTAAATGCATTTAAGTATATTTATAAGTATTTTAAAATATTTTGAAGTATTCCAAATACTTCTAAGTTTATTTTTATGTATTTTGAGGTATTGAGAAGTATTTGAGAATATTTTAAAGGAATATCAAGTATATTTTTAAATATTTTGAAGTATTTTGTAGTCAGAAGGAGTCTGAAACATTTTAAATTAATGTTAAGTAGTTTTAAACATTTTATAATATTTTGAAGTAATCTGAATTATTTTAAGAAGTTTTAAGTGTTTTTAAATATTTTGAAGTATTTTAAAGTTCTTTCTGTAAAAGAAAGTGTATTATTAATTTTGGTAAAACTTAATAAACATGATAAAGTAAAGAAGTAAAAAAATAGATTTTCACTGTAGGAATGAAAATTTCATGAGATTTCCATGATTCCGTGAGGAATAATAGAATTCCATGAAAATTCCCCAATGTTTTCTCCAGTCGTAGAAAACCCGTTTATTAAAGGCTTGATAAATCGATTATTGTAAATTGTAAATTGCATTTCATTCCAAAGAAAAATACGGAAAATGTTTTAATAAATATAATGTTTATTTGATTGTAACAATATTTGTATTGATTTTATATCTAATTAATTGTATAAAGAATCTTTATAACCATTATAAAGTAGTGACACTGTTTTTTTAAAAGATTCTTATTTTAAAAATGTAATATAGTTGATGTCATTTGTGCGAACGTTTCCTAATTCAAAATAATTTCAAGGCTTCGAGTGGTAAAAAAATGAAAGAGAATCCAAGGTTTTTACAGATTTGCTGAACGTTTAAAAAATGCAATTATAAGCAATTATAAGCAATTATAAGCAATTAAAATATTAAATATAAAGTTTACTATTGAAAGGTTAAAAAACTGACTTTGTTTTATTTGACTCGGAGAGGTTGTTTTCCTTCAATATTTTAATAATTAAATATAAAGATTATAAAGTATTAAATATAAGATTATAAAGCATTAAATTCAAGTAGAAATGAAAACCTATTACTCAAGTAAAAATCCTTTAGCGTAAAAGAGAGTAAAATTTGCGTTTAATGAATAGAGAGTGTTAAATGATCTCGAGCGTAGAGTTGGTGAGAAAAACATTCCTTTGTCGTGCAATTTTCCCGGAATTTCGAAGAGAACTGTCAAAGTCAATTTGGTAATTCATTATCCAAACAAGAGAAAATGCTTTCTTTGCGAAATAAATTTACCGTCACACTTTTCACCCTAGTTACCATATTGTAGCAGCATTTTATGCTCTTCCTCGAGTTTTCTTCTTCTCTTTGGACGCGCGACACTCCTCTTTTTGTCCCCTGAATTATTCCATTAAGTCCTTTCGTCCGTCTCTGCCCAGAGTGACTAAAAAGGGAGCGCGAAGGCAAAAGAAGAAGTAAATAAAAGAGCCAGGGAGTGTCTACCCAACGCTTCGGGAATACCGATTAGCGTCCACGTGGCTTGGCGAGAAATTCAAATCACTCTCTTTCTCTCCAGCCTAACGATAAATATGTATGGAACCTGGCAATCTTTGGGCCTCAGATGCAAGCAAAAGAGCTTTCCCAGACAAGAGCGGCAACCTATCCAAATTGCTTTTATAATTTTTAGCCAAGCTCTGGGTCTCGTTATACTATCCCCCTCGCAGATGTACACAACTTTCTTCGAGGCAATCAAAGTCCAAGAAAAAGGAAGCTTCCAGTGCTCCACCGCAACACTCACTATCTTCTTGGCTCTCCGATTCCCCTCGCTCTATTTACTCAATAAACAGGCTCGCTCAGTTGGCGCCATTGCAGGGCTGTATTTAAACTCCATTGAAAATTCAATTTTCAGACGCAAACTTTCCTCAGCAATAACCAGAAACCCGTATCTTCCCCAAGGATGTATTTTCACATCTCAAAATCTCAGTTAAAATTTTACTTCCCTTTTTCAAAATCTATTGCAAATTTCAAGCTGTTCCTGAAATTCTTTTTGCAATTTTTTTATTTTCCAAAGGTGCGTCAACTAATCTGCAATTTCAGAATGAAATGAACCAACCAAATTGAGAGACATTAAGAGCACTAAAATAGTCTTGAAAGAGAAATTAAGAAATTGAATTCCAGAAAGCCTATTGAACAATAATATCGTAAATATAATATACACGCAGAAAAAGAGTTTACTATTTTAGTTAATTCTTAGCTGCAGTAGCTAAAAGTTACCACAGAAGAAACTTGAGTTCAAAGTGAGCCTTATATGAGAGTCAATTTGAACCGCATCAAAAGTGGCTTCATGTTTCTTCTGTGTATATATCCATATAACAAAACTCATTTTTCTCAGTGTATAGAAATAACATTATACATTACATTAATAACATTCACATTAATAAAAGTCCCCTTTTACAAAAAAAGGAATTTTCCTTGTCGATGGCGAGAGGTTAAGCAAATTTTTGAGATCGAGGCTTAGAACTTGGTAAAGTTCGGTAAATTTTACCTAAAAAAAAATACAAAATACGTAATTTTTTTCGAAAAAAAGTTTCTTGAGAAAAAAGAGGAAACACGTGGAAGAATAATTACTGAATCGACGCAAGTAAGAGGAGCGATGTATCATCGACTTAATTAATTACAAGTCAATCGCTCATTTCCTTTTTGCTTTTGCTAATTCGCACGAGCACTTTTTTAGCAGTGGCAAAAGTCCCGATAAACACTGGGCAAATATAAAAAGTGTACAGTGTTATTAATTGAAATTGCGCGAGTTGGTTTAAAATTATACCGCAGATTACCAATTCAAATTATTGATCGAGACGAATGGTTATAAATCAGAGGCGAAGTGAATGAAATTTCCTTGGCACTTTAATTTCACCGGTTTGTGCGCATTACAAAGAAGAATGTCCGCTGATGGTCTCGCTCCGACGAGCGAAGGGAATGCATCCGCTGAGCGGTTTATCGCAGCCGTTTAATTAAATAGAATTCAAATCTGAATAGCCAGCAACGACGACTACCACGACGACGTCTCTTTATAAGCCGTAAAAAGAAGTGCAGCCGAATGGCGGATTATAAAACACTCACGTGTGCCAATGTATTTGTAAAAGCGGCATTATCCAATGTGCCCCGAAAGAGTAACTTAAATTAAATCCCGCAGTGCTATTTGCATGTTATTACCTTGTTTACATATTTATTTAATAGAGTTCTCTAACCGAGGGTGAAATCGTTCCCTCATCCGAAAACGTCCCTTTTAATAACGAATTAAGTATGATTTACAAATTATATACTTTAACCCTCGGTACCATTCGGTCACAGTCATGAAAATTGAAAATTAATATTTGCCGGGACAGTTTCGCATTTTTTTCTTACATTTCTTCTATACAGTTCTTTTAACAATATAACGATTACAATAGCTGGAATTAGAATCTTATCAAATTTTTTTTATTATTTCTTCATACATTTCATCAATACATTTCTTCAAAAAATTTTGTTTAACCATAACGATTACAATAACAATAGATGATGATGATGATAATAATACCAGGGTTTCTACAAATTCTTCTTCACAAGTTTTCCACAAATAAAAAAAATTCCATGAACATTAAAACCATTTAAGTATTTTGAATTGTTTTTTAATATTTTGAAGTATTTTTAACTATCATGAAATACTTTGAAATACACGGAGAGAAAATTTTAACTGTTTTAGCTAATTCTTAGTTATTCCAGCTAAATGGGTTTGCTATTATATGGATAGCAAACTTTCTTAGCTGTAGAAACTAAAAGTTATTATTCTCAGCTGTAGTAGCTAAACGTAAGCTTTCCACATAACAGCAAACTCATTTTTCCCAGAGTAGTCTGAAGTATTTTTAAATACTTTTTAAATATTTTAAAATAACTAATATTTTAAATTCTTTTTTCTTTATTTAATATGTACTTAAAATATTAATATTTTTAAATACTTTGAACTATTTTGAAGTATCTTAAAATATTATCAAGTCTTTTAAAGAAATATAAATAATTCTTAAGTATTTGAGAATATACTTTACAGTAATGTTAAGTAAAGTTAAATATTTTTAAGTATTTTTCAAAATTTTGGACTAGTTTAAAGTAATTTTAAGTATTTTGAAATATTTTGAAGTAGTCTGAAGTATTTTAATGTAGTTTTAAGTATTTTAAAGAAGAATAAAAGTTCGAACGTTCAAATGAACGAAATTTTTGTGCTTCTATTTCTAATAATTCAGATTTATCTTAAAATATTATTTTTTGTAATAATTATTAACTTTTATATTATTACTGTTTAAAAATAATTGTCCATTTTCATTGCAAAAGTACATTTTAAAAAATTAAAACGAAAACAAAACAAGTTCGTTCAAATGAACGTTCTCAACTTTATAAACATGTATTTTAAAATATTTTAAAGAAATTTTTAGTATCTTTAAATATTTTTTTATATTTTTTTATTTTCAAAAAGATTCAAGGAATCATTTATGGGCACAATGGTGTACATAATGATGATTACAAAATAAATGTCGCATTTAAAACTATGGAAAAATTACAAGAAAGAATACAACGAAATATGACCAAAAAATTGAAGAAACAAACTATTTCCTCTGATATAGCTTCATTGGTTGATTCGTTTTATAATTCGTTCTATATTTGAAAGTAATATAATGTATTTTGAAGTATTTCCAAGTGTTTTCAAGTATTTTCAAGTAATTTTAATTGTTTTTAATTATTTTCTAGCATTTTTAAGTGTCTTAAATATTTTAAAGTATTTGCATTTTTGTTAAGTATTGGAAAGTATTTGGAAATATTTTTAAATTATTTGAAGTTTTTGTAAAATATTTTCAAGTACTTTTAAACGTTCTTAAATATTTTCAAGTATTTTGAAGTGCTCTGAAGTATTTTAAATACTTTTAATATATTTTAAACAATGCTTCCCTAAGAGAAAGCAAAAACTAATGTTTTATAATATTTTTATAGTTTATTTAATACTTAAAATATTAATACTTTTTAATACTTTGATTTTATTATTATACTATTTACTAAACATCATAAAGTAATTAAATAAATTTAATGAAAATAAGTTACCATGGTATAAATGAAAATTCCATGAAATTTCCATTATTTCATGAGCAATAAATAATTCCATGAGAATTCCATGCATTCCATGTTTTCTAGAGATTGTAGAAACCCTGAATACAGTCAAATCTAGACAAGTTACTATCCAAGGGACCGAAAATTTTTATTTCATTTACAATAGCAATAACAAAAAAAATGCAATTCTAAGAATACAAAAGGGTACTTACGTGTTTGTGCATTTCCACATTGAGACCGTACGCCATCTCGTAATACTGTAATGAAAAAATAAAGCGAGACATTAATCACACGAAGATAATTATTTAGAAAAATACGTGTGTAATTCTAGGTTTCAATTACGTTTCATGCTTCAAGTAATAAGACACGGATAATGCTATTTTTCCAAGCCAGTTAAGCGAGACTTGAAGAATTTCAAGTATCATGAAAAACTGTACATAATTAAAGATTATGTGCTGAGTCATAGTCAAATCAAACACGACTTTACAACAAACATTAAATTAGATAATCGAAAAGAGTATCTGTGGCAATTACGGGATTGAATGTACCATAAATAACAAAGTAAAATGTGTTTACAAACTTTTCCAATTGAAAGGAGAATGTTCTAAATAAGTCTGCAAATAATCGATAATCACAAAAATGCCATGCATCACCAATTGGTAAAAATAACCGCTTTTAACTTAACTACTTTTGTATCATTGTCAATGTTTAAGAAAGCTGAAATAAATCACTCCCATCGATTTTTGCTTCAACTGGAGCAATTATTTTTAAAATGATAATCAGCAAAGGTCATTTTACCTAAATACTTAACCTTATTTTACCTATATATCAGAAACGATCAAACTTTCTATTTACCACATCCCTTTTTGAACCAATAATTATAGTGACTTTTAAACTAAAATACCTGAAAAGGTGATATTAAAAATACGTGACAATATTTTATTCGGATACATTGCTCTCATTGAGTATATATAAAAATAGCTGAAAATGAATTTCGTTAAAGTATCGCGTTTTAATTTAGTTCTGACCTGGATGATAAAAGTGTCGAGCTTGTCGGGACAACATTATCCGGTAAACGGATTAAACGGTGAAAATCTGAAGCAAGGAAAAAGGCAGGAAAAAGGGGGAAAAAACCTTTCTTAAATAGACAATGAGGGTGAGAGAGAGACATAGAGAGAGGAGTGCGAGAGAAGGGTGGAAAACGAGAGTCTGAGAAGACCGGTTTCTCGTAACATCGTTTCAACATCGCATGTACAAGCCAGACTATCGAGCCGCTTAACTAATTCTCAACAGCTTCAGGGTTCTCAACTTTCTCATTTTTAACAAAAATACTTTTTTCAATTCCCCTCAATTACAATATCTTCTTCAATTCCTCTCTTACAATATCAAACTAGATTACTATATAGAAAACTAATCATTATTATTTATTTAGAACATTCATCCTTTCAGAAGTGGACTTGGTTTACTAACGAATTATATAGAAAATGTTTAACCTTTTTCTAGATTTCCTTTGCGTCATGATTATTCTATTTTTTAACAATTAATTATCGGGTGGAATAGCTTCGTGAGCAGGTCTCGTACGAAGCTGATGTCTGACTTAACTAGACGACAGTCTAGACGTCTATTCACACGTAGTGGCGGTTATTGCACGCGACGTTTACATTATTCATATCGTATCATGATTAGTATGATTATATACGATTATACTTGTGATTATTATCATAATTACAATGATTGTGCATTAACATTTTATCTTAACATTTTTTCACAGTTAAACATTTTTTATTGTAATTACTATATACATATTAACAATATCTATCTGTATATGTTAAAAATGACACATTCAATATCTTTTAAGAATTTAAATTATTTTTGAAAAATGAAATTTTTGTAAGGCTTAGGCTTATTATTGCAAAAATAATTTCCTATATAGAATTTAAATTACTCAAAGTCATTATTTTAAAAAACCATTTTAAAACCAGTATTTTGAAGTATTTATTGAAAGTATTTTGAAGTGTATATAAATATTTTGGTGTATATTTAAATATTTTGAAGCATCTTTAAACATTTTTAAGTATTTTGAAGTACTCTGAAGTATTAAAAATTCATGGAACTATTTTAAAGTAGGTATTTAAACATTTTTAAGTTCTTTTCTGTAAAAAAGTGTATTATGAATTTTGGTAAAACTTAATAAACATCATAAAGTCACGGACAGTAAAAAATTTAAAAGAAATAAATTTCCATGGTATAAAATGAAAATTCCACGAGATTTTCATGATTCCATTACAGAAAGAACAAAATATTCTTTTTCAATGCATCATCTTTTAAATTCCAAGATAAATTGGAATTCTACAGGTAAAAATTCAAGTTCATCTTGAAATTTAAAATTTTGTTTCTCCTGTGATGAGGAATAATGAAATTCCATGAGAGTTCCAGGATATTTCCATCTTTTCCAAAGTTGTAAAAACCCTGCAATTAATATTTCCTATGCCACAAATTATATACCCGTCGTATCCACAAATTATCCTTTTTTTATCTACTAACAAATTCAAATGACCCGATTACACAAAAGAAAACAAAATGTTAAATTTCAAGATGAAATTTTTACAGGCATGTCTGTAGAATTCCAATTTATCTTCAACTTTAACAGATGATTAATTGAAAAAGGACATTTTGTTATTTCTGTGTTTATCTAGAATTACAGAAAATACAACTTTAAAATAGAATATCAATGTCACCTGGAATACGACACAAAACGTATGAACGAACCATTCTAATCTGGAGGCATAAAATTAATGCGACTTGTAAAGTTATTTCACATAAAAAATAATATCGTGAGTGTCAAAGGAAAAAAAAATTTATACAGCATAAGATGCGAGGATAAAAAGTTATAAAAAAAGTTAATGCAACGTTGTTTGAAAGTGTGTGAATTGAGAGAATGTGTGTTGGCGCTTGTCTAGTGTGTGTTATTTTAACGTCCTGAATACAGTCATTGCCCATAAAGCAACGAGCGTTGTGAACGACCTTTATTGCTTGACGATCGTAAAGTGTGCACCTCGATATGTCCCCCGTATGAGTAGGCTCGCTTAAAGGTTTTAATACTTGTGACGACCGCAAGAACCACCCTCAACTTTGCCCATAAAATGTGTGCGCACAGAAGTAAACAACACGTAATTCCTTCATAGAAAAAAAAGCAAGAACACATTCTATTAATAATCTAACACTTTTATAGAAAAAGCACTACTAAGTTTTAGTACTTTTAGAAGAAGCACTACTAACTTTTATAGTACTTTTGGAAAATACTAAAAAATATTTACATATTAATAACGACCGACTTTTGGGCTCCTTTTTTCCAAACAAATGAATTTTATGTAGTACTGTAAAATACATACAGACAGTAAATGTTGCATTTTTGCAGTCAATTGTTTGAAATTCTGTTGCGTTTAATAAAATAATAAATCATAAAAATGCAATAGAGACAAGTAGGGAGGAAACACTGTCAGTGGCACTAGAGAAAGTAATGTGATGGGAAAGCAGAATTAACTCGCAATATATTTGACATATTGATGAATGCCACTCAATTTTCAAGTAGAACATGCGGACAATTAACGCCCAACATTCCGCGCGTCGTCGATAGTCCACGTGGTAAAGGGGGGCGATCAAACAGACCGCCCATTAATTAAACGAAGATCAAATAAAGCCATTACGTAACTATTAAGTGATCTAACTAAATGTCGAGCTACCGGTTCAAGAGAGAGGGGACGAACGAGTCATGTAAGCGCAAGAAAGAGAAGGAAAAATTAGACTGAAGGAGAAAGAGAGACTAGATTGAGAGAGAAAAAGAGAGGGAGTATAAATAGAGAGAGATCGAGAGCCTTAGATTGAGAGAAAAACAGAGAGAGGAGGAAAGAAACAGAGACTAGACTGAGAAAGGAAAAGAGAAAAACAGAAAGAGAGAGAGAGATAGAGTGAATAATAATGTAGGGAAAGAGTTAAATTAAGAGAGAGGAAAAGTTTCCCGTTGCCGAAGAAAAGGAGAATGATGAGAAATAAGGATGAGGAAGAAACGTTCAAAGTGTAAAATGCAGAAGGGATCCTGGCCCGAGATTCTCGAGTCTTCTCATCTCGTCCATGTAATTGGACTTTAATTAATGAACTCCTCGCTACCACTGAAAGCTGAATACTAATTAACTCAAACCAGAGAGAACGTTATTCCAATATACTAACACGTGACGCTTTATTGACTTGAATCGAGACCCAACAGATTCAAAGTTTCAAAAAGCAGACAATCGTGTATGTTTAAAATTGAACCACGCTTCAAAAATATATCCTCACATAAATCCCTCTCACAAAACAATATTTGCCTGGGACAGAAAAAAATTTGCTTTCTCTGTATAACAGATTATAAAACTAGCAATTTTTGTACCATTTTTGTCTGTTCTTGATAAAGGGAATTTTTCTTTTGATCCTAAAAATATTACACATTAAATGATACTATAAAAAAACATAAATAATTATGTAGACAAAAAATAAGAAAGCTAAAAATTTACAAAAAACGTAAAAATTTACAAAAAACGTAAAAATTTACAAAAAACTTAAAAATTTACAAAAAACTGAAAATTTACAAAAAACTAAAAATTTACAAGAAACCTAAAAATTTACAAGAAAATTATTAAAATCAAAAAGTGTAATTACCAAAGAAGAAGCAATCCACTCATTATAAATAAAAGTAAACAATAAAAGTATTATATCAAATAAAAGTGCACAAGTACAAAAGAGAAAGCAAAAAACCGACTTTACTGGAATTTGCAAAAAATGCAGTTTAACACTAAGCGATATAAAAACACTGCGTTGGGAAAAAAATGTGCATGTTCTTTATACTCTGAAAGCTGTTTATCTCGCTTTCTCACATTAAACAATTTAGCTCATCATGATACGAATCTAGATCGATATCCTGCACGTAATCAAAGCCAGAAGACTAATGGATCGACCCTCTTGGAAGTTTGCTCTTTGCAAGATAGTTATCATTGGATCACATCCACCGGATATAGCTTACACGTACACAACTAACTTCAAAGGCTTAATCGTATTTCGTCAATGTGATACTGTTAATGAAGCTATTTTAACCTTCGAAAATGCAATTCAGCCATTATTTTCCTTTTAGAAAAGGAATCATATTATCTTCGACATATATAAAATAATATATACCTTTGTATTATCTTGGATAATACAAAGTTTTTCTTTTCAAAGAAAAAAGATGATTCTCATATATATATATATATATATTAAATGTGCAATTTTTGTAAATTAGAAACCGCTCTCTGTCAATTTTGATACATATACACACTTTTTAATACTTACACACTACTACACACAATTTATGTGAAAACTTTTTTATAACTTATACAAAGAAGTACGTGTACAGAAAATACACGAAAATGTAGCATATTCTCGTACACAGGCAACTTAAATCATAACAATTTGTGCGAAAAAGTGAATATGTTTTACTTTTAGACGACTGTACTAATACCCGCGAGGTGTTTGCATGCGTCAAACTTGCAAATTTCGTCCTCGATTTGCCAGAGTCTATGGTCGAGCGGCCCTGATTTAATCAAGAAAAACATACCCTATGCACCCAGGAGAAATATACATGGCGCCCGCTTCTCTATATATTTTTTGCGCATGTCCACAAACACAAGCCGTACATACCTAAGCGCTGCATAACCATACGTTACGTGACGCGAGTGCAATCGTACCCAGAATGCATACCTTGCCCTATATATCCGAGTTCGATTCCTACAGTCAATTTACTATTGACTCGTGTATTCGTGCTCAGCACCGAGCAAATTGAAAATTTGCATTCAATGCAAGCATTTCAATCTCTCCATTTTGACGATTTAAAATAGCTGATTGCTCAACATTCAAATACCACGTTTTGCTTTTTTGCCAAAGAGAACAATCATTTAATTAGGAATAAAGCGGACAAAATGTCAAAAAAACCTAGAGACCAACAATTTTATTTCAAAAAGCCAGTGTTTAGTGAATCGACTCTTGTTCATTGGTCTCAATTTGCAATGCCAATGCATTATTTCATATTATAATTTCAAAAATGATACCGCGATAATCGTTACGAAATATGAATATTTTCGAATTTTGCAAAAACGTTAATATTAAAGAAAATACTTCCAGAACAAAACCAAAGAAAGAAGAAATGTCAATTAAATAAAAGAAGAATCAACTAAGGATCGTAAATTAATATAATTAACAGGTAATATTAATATGATTATTAACCATTTTAACAAAAAAAGAGTCTACAGGGTATAAGAGACCAAACAGTGAAAATTAAGAACAGGAACGTTCTCTTTCAAAACGCCGTTAGTCCGAGTTATAAAATTGATGTATGTTTCTTTCCCGGAAGCAAAATCTAGCAAAACAGTTTAGGTACACAAAATAGCTATTGCTGGTAATATCCCGAACCAATTTTTTTAAGTGCCTTTTAACAACAATACAACTAAAACACATTTTACTAAAACAGTGTTAACCCATTGCTATTTTTATGTGAAACCATCAAAGAAATATACTCAACTATCATGCAATTCTTGGGAAAGTAAAGTACTTTGATAAGAATAGAATCATAAGACAGCACTTTTCGAAGATCTGCCCGTGCAGTCGTAAACTTGACGAGCTAGACAATTACATGAAAGAATCGTAAAACGGTAATGCCCCGTGGGGTCGACTCGAATAACGGATGAGACACACGTCTACAACAGAGGATGGTCCTATATGCGGTCTCAACTTGAAAACAAATCCCTTCGAGTGGCTTGAATCAGGAGAATGAGAAGACAGTAAGTAGGAATGAGAAAAGTGTAGCACAGAGAAAACTACATACAGAAATGGGAAAACTGCGGGAATGAGAAAACTATACAAGAGCGAGAAAACTATATACGAATGAGAGAACTATGCAAGAGCGAGAAAACTATATATGAATGAGAAAACAATATACGAATGAAAAAACTATATATAAGGATGAGAACTATACAAAAATAAGATATATTACAAGATGAGTGAGAAAACTATATACAAAAATGAGATCCATACAAGAGTGAGTGAAGCACACAAGATTCACAAGAATGAGAAAACTATAGAAATGGAAAACTTGAAGCGGAAGATAAAGGGAGAAAGGAAATTGAGAAAGAAGAAGCAAGAGAAGAAAGTAAATGTTCTCAACAGGGTCAAACTGCGCGGAAACGTTGGCGAGACCGAAAGGAAACGCCTGTCCATTTGGTCTCCCACGCTCGTTTTATCTGGAATACAGCAGTCGAAGCTACCAAAAGAAAAAGAAACAGCTCTCGAGAGACCGCGATGAAAATTCTCGTCACGTATTTTCCGCTCGATCATACCCTTCAACTCTTACCCGTGTTCCCCTCGATGTCCTCGTATCTACGCTCTCTACTCTCAAATTTGTAATCTTTTCATTGTTCAGAAATTCAAAGAGCCATTCTCCAAATCTAGATACAAAAGTGCAAAGAGTGCTTAAAACACTTTGCCGAAATCTTCAAAGTTCAAGAACGTGACAAAGCAACTGTATTTGCTTAGAAAACTTTGTCAATTTTCAGTATTTTTCTTCGCATATGTAAACATAGATAACCAAAAAGTGATGACAAGTCGTGTTTTACAAATATCTTTACTTGTTCAATGTATCTTTAAAATTGAAGAAAACTTTTCTCAAAATATTTAAAAAATAGATAAGACCTTTCAAATTGAACAGAAATTATTTTATAAACTAAAATAAAACTGGTATTTCAAAAAATTGTAATGCATTAATTGTTCAAAATGTGGTACTTAAAGTGTAGTTATTGATCAGAAATAGTTGCAAAAAAGTGTAGTCTAAAGGAACAAAAAAGTAAAAAAGTACATCGGTTCGAAGTCTACAATAATGTTTTCATGGAAAACCCTTTGAAATCAAGATACAAAAGTTTTAATCCTCGAGGTCTAAAATCCATCCAAATGAATCCAAAATGGTTTTTAAAAACTCTACTTTCAATAATACACAGTGAAATCAAAAGTAAATATTAATTGTACTCTGTCCATTATACATGCAACATTTAAAGGTACTAGCGCCTCTACCGGCCGCAAGCGGCCAGTATCGTTGCCCTTCAAGTTTTCTATTCTCAATGCTATAACTCAAGTTCGAGTTATTTCGATTAATTTCAAGGTTCGAGTTAAAATGGCAGCTTTCAATTCGAGATTCCATGCCATGTCTTTTTTATAGTAGGATTTTTATTTAAAGTATTTTTTAATATATACCTTTAGTTCTCTGTGATTAACAAATTCTAAAAAATTTCATCGAAAAGCGTACATTAAAACGAAACCAAAAAAAACAAGTGGAAAATTATATTCATTTCATGAACATTTCGGCTTCCTCATAGAGAAAAAGTTTTAAATGTCAAAAATAATGGAAGAATGAAATCTTTTTACAAATTTTTGTTTCATATTATCTTTATATTAATACGATTCGATTTGTTTTTTACAATAAAATATTTTTCCAAGAGAAACTGCCTTTAAAAAATGACAATTTTAATAGTTATATTAAATAATTT
>WNHD01001835.1:0-17220 GCA_011057455.1 Ganaspis sp. Gsp50 | reverse complement strand
TTTATATTGATTTTCAGTTCATTTCTGGTTTTAACACGAATGCAAGTACTTTTCTAAAACTATTTGCATCAAATCGAACACTTATTTTTTTCTGTGAAATGCTCAAAATAACTTTCAAAAATAATCTTCTAGAAAGTTTATTAAGTTCTACTTAATAAACTTAAAGTAACTGACACTAAAAATGTTGACTTTGCAAAATGTTAAAACAATTACAAAAGTACTAAAATTACTTAATTTAATTACTTAAATAAATAAATATATTACTTAAATAAAATAATGTTAAAACAACCCTGGATAGTTGAAATCTTGCAAAAATACTCAAATATAAAATATTTGGTTATTAATCAAATGTCGGAACATGCAGAGTTTCACAAGCAACGAATTAATAAAAAAACAAAATTATAAATCTTTATCTTTTACACGAAGTAGTAAATGTGATAAATTTCTAACACTTGAATTGAGCATTACAAAAATGCACATTCTCTTGTATAAGATCCTCGCGCAGAAGATCTTGGCAACATACTTCCGCCACTCTTTATGTAACTGTTTTAATATATTCCAGAATAAGAGACCGATTAAAATATATTAGACAAGTAGGGAGCAATATGACAAATCGGTTATTAAAGTTTGATTTAAGAACCATTGCGTTCTCGTGTTAAAACTTTAACAGCTACTAAAGATCTATAAAGTGGAAAAGCCTACTGATGAATTGGTATTTTAAACCGGAACTGAAAGTACATTTGAGGATGATGTGAAATTTAGAAATTGTTTACTGTTATAGCCTTTATTATAATCGCAAACAGAAGATTGTAATGATTCAATAGTTTCCTGATGACATAATAAGTGTATTAGATATTCATCGAGTAGAAAATCCTTTTATAGCCAGACACTTATTTAAATTGGCAATCCGACGAGTAAAAGTTTCCTTGATCGTTCACAAGTAGCAAGAATTATACTAACAAATTGGAATAAGTTGTTTAAATACAATTTCACGCATACTTCAACTTTGTCGAAAGTGTAATCAGTAAGCAAAGCAAATAATAAATCAAACAAATCAAAACATAGAAAAATAACAAAAAAATAAAAAAACAACAAATTACCAAAAAGAACTGCACAGTTTTCTTGAAAGTGTCAACTTGATACCAAAAAGTATCAAATTGATCACAGAGAGTATCAAATTGATCACAAAAAGTATCAAATTGATCACCGAGAGTATCAAATTGATCACAAAGTATCAAATTGATCACAAAAAGTATCAAATGATCACAAAAAGTATCAAATTGATCACAAGAAGTATCAAATGATCACAAAAAGTATCAAATTGATCGCAAAAAGTATCAAATTGATCAAAAAATGTATCAGATTGATCACAAACATCTTTTTCTTCAAAATTTGATATTTTTGATAATAATTAAAAATAAGAAATAAAATAAAATAAAAAATTTGATACTTTTAAGCAAACTGTATTGCTACAAGAAATCAAAATGAAAAAAATGTCGAATGTAGTTTTTATGAAAGAAATCTTTCTTATAGTGCACTTGACCGTTGAAGAGATATTTCTGTGGACATGAATGTATAATGCAACTATTATTAAAGTTTCATGCTCGAGAAATTTAATGACCTCGCTACAATGATTTGTTTGGGTTCAAGAAACCCGTCGACACCAAATCTTCTATTTCACTAAAATTTCTTTTTCCCTGCATTAACCGTGTTAGAAAACATGTTTGACGTTTAAAGTAATTGACACTTTGAACGGTAATTGTTAATTTATTTTTCCGCCATTAAATTGCCATAAATTGTTGACGCATAATAAATTTTCTTGACATCGACTTCCACTTGTAAACAGGAATTTTCCGAGTCGAGATGAACATCTGCCATCAACCGCTTCCGCTTCATTATAGGGATTCTGCAATTTCTTATGTCCTTAATGAGAAATCTTCTAACCACGAATGTGAAACGGAAAGTGGCATCTTTATGGCGTTTCTCTTGAAGGTCGTGTATGATGAATGATACTCGATAGAAATTAAATATAAATGTTCGAATAATTACTTTTTCAAACCAAAGTTCAAATTGTTCGAATGAACGTTGTTTAAACAACGTATTGGGTAAAAAATAGAGTAAAACAGTAGGAGCAAGAAAAATAGAGAAGACTCTTAGCGATGTGACGTAGTTTATGGACGACCCCAAAAGAAGAGAAAAAAATGAAGAGAAGAAAAGGTAAACAGAAAAGAAGGGAAAAAAGATGGAGGGAAGAAAAGAAGAGAGAAAAAATGAAGAGAAGAAAAGGTGAGCAGAAAAGAAAGGAAAAAATATGAAGAGAAGAAAAGAAGAGAACAAAGTAAGAAGAGAAGAAAAGAAGAAAGGAAGAGGAAAACATATGAAGAGAAGTAAAGAAGAGGAAAAGTATGAAGAGAAGAAAAGAAGAGAACAAAGTAAGAAGAGAAGAAAAGAAGAGGAAAATATATGAAGAGAAGAAAAGAAGAGAAGAAGAGGAAAAAGTATGAAGAGAAGAAAAGAAGAGGAAAAAATATGAAAAGAAGTAAAGAAGAAAAGAAGAGGAAAACATATGAAGAGAAGAAAAGAAGAGGAAAATGTATGAAGAGAAGAAAAGAAGGGGAAAAAGTATGAAGAGAAGAAAAGAAGAGAACAAAGTAAGAAGAGAAGAAAAGAAGAGGAAAATATATGAAGAGAAGAAAAGAAGAGGAAAACATATGAAGAGAAGAAAAGAAGAGAACAAAGTAAGAAGAGAAGAGAAGAAGAGAACAAAGTAAGAAAAGAAGAAAAGAAGAGAAGAAGAGAAGAAAAGAAGAGGAAAATGCATGAAGAGAAGAAAAGAAGAGGAAAAAGTATGAAGAGAAGAAAAGAAGAAAAGAAGAGAACAAAGTAAGAAAAGAAGAAAAGAAGAGGAAAACATATGAAGAGAAGAAAAGAAGAGAAAAAAGTATGAAGAGAAGAAAAGAAGAGGAAAACATATGAAGAGAAGAAAAGAAGAGGAAAAAATATGAAGAGAAGTAAAGATAAATAGAAGAAAAGATAAAGAGAAAAGAATATGAAGCGGAGAATAGAAGAAATGAAAAATATGACAAAATATGACAAAAAATAAAAGAAAAACGTAGAGAAAAAAATATAGAAGGAAAAATGGCAATAGAAAAAAAAACAATTTAAAGAAAGTTCTAAGAAAATTACTTTCTCGGATATTTTGGAGTACAAGAAGAAAGAAGAGAAGATTAGTAAAATCATAGATCGATGAAGCGAAACAAGTAATATTTGTTAACATAATTCAAATTCCGGATTTGATCTCCCAATGTTGAATTTCTCCACATAAAAGATGTAAAGTTGTTCATTGAAGGTCAAGTCTCAATAATTTTCTAAAGTCGAGAATATCGTCTCTACTCTTATTGCCACTCAATTTTACTCTTTTTCGAAAGTAGCAATCATTAAGAGAGCTCCTAACTGAACAAATAAAAAGTTAATTTGCAATTTTTCAAAACACGCATTTACAATTTCTTGTTCTTGCAAATTGCACTCCACAAATGAAAATCTACATTTGTAGTTTTTACTATTCCTTTTTTATGGAATAATTTTTCGATTTTACGAATAAAGTATTTTAATAATAAGGCCGATAATGAAAACTGAAGTATTTTATTAATAACGATAATAAAAATTGAAATGTAAGGATGATAATAAAAATTGAGATATAAGGACGATAATAAAAATATATAAATATTTTATTAATGGCGATAATAAAAATTAAAATATATTAATAAGGACGATAATAAAAATAGAAATAAGTATTTTATTTTCATACAAGAAATTATTTGCTTTTCATCTTATCCTATTTGTTTAAAACGAAATGAATTGAACAACTTAGGGGTCGAAGTTTATTGACGAATGGATTGACAGTAACTTTCACGCGCCTCGAGCTACAATTTTATCCGTTTATCCGTCATTGTAAAAAATATTAATAGTTGCTCAACACCTTGAGAATTACATTTTCCATCTGCCATTTCCGAGACGAATCAGATAAAGCAGAACCGATTAATTATTTATTATTTAATGTTTTCCTGATCTCTAATCAGAGCTTTTAAGAAATTAATCACTCTAACACTCAGTTTTTTTAATTTTATAACCAAGTGTTGTAATTTCATGTGAAAGTCTTAAAACTATTTTGAACCTTCCACGACTTAGAAACTCAATTCTTGCAAATTTTAGCGCACTCATTTTTATTAGATTTTTTTAGTCATTTTTATTAGTTTTTATTAGCTACTTTCATTAGTTTTTATATTAGTTACTTTCATTAGTTTTTATCAGTTACTTTCATTAGTTTTTATTAGTTACTTTCATTAGTTTTTATTAGTTATTTTCATTAGTTTTTATAAGTTACTTTCATTATTTTTTATTAGTTTTTATTAGTTACAGTCGTGTTCCAATGTAGTAACGAAGTCGGGACCGGAAGTGATCATTATAGTAACGGTGACATTTGTAGGTTATGTTTAACAATAATATACAATTAAAAAATATTTACGGATTATTTTGTCAAGTTGAATTTAAAAACTGATAATATATTTCGCAGCACCACTGTAGGATGCAGAAATAATAATATAAGAAGTGTAATCATCGAAATCAGTCAAAATCCGGTGTTATATTTACGTTACTATAATGGAACAAAATCTGTTCTTACAATGGAAATGTTATACTACAATGGATGTCACTACAATGGAACACGACTGTACTTTCATTAATTTTTTTATTACACGAAGAGAATAGTAGGTTCTACAATGAGTAGAGTTTAACCGACACATTGAGTAAAATATTTCTGTAGGAATTTGGCAGTGGCGCCGTCTATTGGCGGTAGAATATGCGTCCTGTTGAGTAAGATTCACCTCTATGTTCGGTTTAATACTCTCTGTTGAGTAAATTTGACAGCACATTAACCTAACCTTTCAATTCGTGTTGTCAGGCCAAAACTGAAAAAACTGTTGTGTAAATTCCACTCTCTTTCGCGTATAATCTACTATTTCCTTCTCTCCGTGTAGTTATTTTTATTAGCTTTTATTAGTTTTTTACCAGTATATTTTTCATTATAATTTTTATTATACTGAACATATAATTTTTAAGAAACGTAACAAAAATAATACAGGAAAAGCAATCTGTAAGAAAGAAGGATCTTTTATAGTTTCTTTTATATCCTAAAAATGTATCAACAAGTACCATCAATCAATGATCATATTTTATCAATACGAAATTTACGAAATGATATTTGCGAAAATGAATGTTGCATAAATTGTACGATTGTGTTTACAATTTTTATAATATGCAAATGTTTACAATTTTTATAATATGCAAATGTTTACAATTTTTATAATATGCAAATGTTTACAATTTTTATAATATACAAATGTTTACAATTTTTATAATATGCAAATGTTTACAATTTTTATTATATGCAAATGTTTACAATTTTTATAATATGCAAATGTTTATAATGTTTGTAGATAATTGATAATTGATCCAAGCAAAATTTAACATCTTTATTACAGATGATTGACATAATTTTCCGTAATATTGTTTCCTCCTAGATGAAGTTTTGTTTTTTTAATATAATTTATGAAAAGAAGATAGAAAAAGATTTTATTTTTATTTTAACATTTTTATTATTTTATCTCTTTATTTTAACATTTTTATTATTTCATTACTTTATTTTAACATTATTATTATTTCATTACTTTATTTTAACATTATTATTGTTTCTAGTTTCAGGATGCAGATTCCGCAGATCAACGACCTCGGTTATCGGTTCAGCAACAGGCAAGCATTTTGAGTGACGTTCAGCAACATCAGCAACAGTATGCAGCTTCCGAAACGGAAACTCCGTCAGTACTCCCTTACTCCACACCTTCTTTGGCAGAATCACCAACTCCTCCAACCACCCCTTATGCCTCTTTAGCTAAATACAAAGTGGACAGAGCGAAACAACAGCAACAACTTCAGCAACAATTGCAGCGACTGCAGCAAAGAATATACCAACAACAGCAACATCTCAATCAACAACTAAGCAAAACCTACCTAGACTCATCTCCCAGTCAATACACACCCATTATTAAATCCAATCACTACCAATCACCCAGATACAACAATCAGTACCAATCCCTCTCACCCAACTACGTCCGAGACGATCTGAATCAACCCTTCTTCAGCGATCAACAATCTTTCCAACTTCAGAACTATTTCGAGCAACAAAGGCAGCTCGAAATCCTCCAACGACAAAGAGAACAATTGCTGCTTCAGCAGCAGGAATTGAGAAGACAACAGGAGCTCCTGAAACTCGAACAACTTCAAAGACTCGCTGCAGCCACAACAACAACCACTACTACTTTACCTCCTGCAACAAACCCTCCTTCCACCAAAACACCTTTGATCCTTTCGTCACCAACTGCCAGAAGAATCACCTCCGCCGAGAGCGAATTGTTCCTGAAAGCTATTGCAACTCATCAGAAGAAGTACTCTTCAACTTCCAGTCCCACAACAAAAGCCACGAGTCCCAGTAAAACGAGACACGAACGTGTCCGCTTGATTGATTCCGAAGCAACAGATCAGGATGCTCTTCTCTCTCTTCTTCAAAATCACTCCGATAACAACAAACAGCAAATCAAAGTCGTTTATCAAACCGATCAACCTACCACTCCGTCTTCCATTTCCGACAGGGATGCCTTGCTCAGACAACTCAAACAGGTTTTAGCTAAGTCGGGCGATTTTGAGGATAAACGAAACGTCACCACAAGGTAAGGATCTTCTTGAATGTGAAAAAATATGCATTTGATAACTTTGAAAATTGTATTGCTTCTTTATGGTTTACCAAGTTGAAGTCCACAACGTTTTTGATCAACGATTTAAAGTAAAATTATTTTTCTATTTATTTTTTCTTTCCAATTTTTATCTCAAAAGATTTTTTGAAATGTATTTTATTTAACAAATCTTGTTAAAAAATATCGAGAAAAATATTGTAGGCAATAATTTTTATAATATTCCACTTGGTGACGTATTAATTTTTTTTAATCGTTGACAAAACGTTGCGGACTTCAACCAGGTTCATGGTTTTTCAATTCGAATATGATAATTTTT
The DNA here is from genome assembly GCA_011057455.1 of Ganaspis sp. Gsp50. Lineage (NCBI taxonomy): Eukaryota > Metazoa > Arthropoda > Insecta > Hymenoptera > Figitidae > Ganaspis > Ganaspis sp. Gsp50. The sequence continues at coordinate 10,098 of WNHD01001835.1, read as the reverse complement.
TTCTAACACTTTGGAAGTCAGCAAATCTAGGGATCACAGTTCGTTCCTAATCTCTTTTTTTATCTCATCTCCTTTTGTCCCCTTTTTCCCTTATTTTCAACTTTTGTTCTTAAGAACATTCTCTAAAACACCTAAACTCAAGTATTTTCCCCCTTTTCCCCTTTTCCCCCTTTCCCATATTTTTCAATAAGTTTTTTCTTATAATAGTTTTCAACAATAATACTTCAGACTGCTTAAAAATGTATTTAAAAATACCTAAAAATACTTTAAATTGCTTTAAAATATTGAAAAAAACTTAAAAATATATAAATATACTTAAAATTACTTTAAAATACTTCAAAATCCTTTATATTACTTTCAAATACTTGAAAATCCTTTATATTACTTTAAAAGACTTGAAAATATATAAAGATATTTCAAAATAGTCCAAACTTTTTAAAAATATTAGTAATTTAAGTATTTGAGGTATATGACAAGATTCTAAAATATTTCTTCAAAATATTTAAAAATTCTTAAAATTACTTAGAAATATTTCCAAATGCTTCCCAATGTTTCAAAATATTTTAAAACACTTCAATATATTTTAAAAACATTTAAAATGTCTTTAAGCCATTTACAAATATTTAAAACTAATTTAAAATACTTCAGACTACTTCAAAATATTACACAATACTTAAAATTACTTAAAATGTCTTCAAAATATTCCAAAATACTTGAAACTACTTTAAATTTCTTTAAAATCTTATCAAATATTTCCCAATACTTTAAAATATTTAAATATACTTAAAATTATTTTAAAATTATTCAAAATTCTTCAAAATTCTTAATATTGTTTTAAAAGACTTTAAAATATTTAAAGATACTTCAAAATAGTTCCAAAATTTTAAAAATGTTAGTATTTTAAGTATTAAATAAAGTATAAAAAAATTCTAAAATACTTCAGAGTACTTTAAAATACTTCAAAATATTTAAAAATACTTAAAATTACTTTAAAATATTTCCAAATACTTTAAACTACTTTAAATTTCTTTAAAATATTATCAAATACTTCCCAATACTTCAAAGTATTTGAATATACTTAAAATTACTTTAAAATTCTTCAAAATTCTTTATATTATTTTAAAAGACTTCAAAATATTTAAAGATACTTCAAAATAGTTCAGCATTTTTGAAAATATCAGTATTTTAAGTATTAAATAAGGTATAAAAAGATTCTAAAAAACTCCAGAGTACTTTAAAATACTCTGAATATTTAAAAATACTTAAAATTACTTTCAAATAATTCCAAATGCTTCCCAATGTTTCAAAATATTTTAAAATAATTCAATATATTTTAAAAACATTTAAAATATCTTTAAGACATTTGAAAATATTTAAATCTAATTTAAAATAATTCAGATTACTTCAAAATATTTCAAGGTACTTTAAATTAATTAAAGTGTCTTTAAAATATTCCAAAATATTTAACACTACTTTAAATTACTTTAAAATACTGTTAAATAATTAAATATACTTAAAAAAAACTTTAAAATTTTTGAAAATCCTTTTTATTACTTCAATTAAGGACTTGTAGATTATTAAAAATACTTAAAAATATTTAAAAATACTTAGAAATATTTAAAAATACTTATAAATATTTAAAAACACTTCAAAATAATTCAAAATACTTCAAATATTTAAAAACTTATTTTAAATTCATTGACTAGTTTAAAATTTATTAATTTATTTATTTTTTGGGCTAATTTTTTGATCAAATAAAAAAATTTTAAAAAAACACTTCAAAATAATTAAAAATACTTCAAAATATTTCAAAACAATTCAAAGTACTTAAAATCGTTACAAAATTAAAAGTATTGACCTTCAGTCATTTAAATTCTGTAGAAAATTATTTTTCCAATAAGCCTAAAAGTATTAAGAATCTTTCATTATTTCAAAAGTAATTCAAATTCTTACAAAATATCCAAAAATTCAATTTGCTCATGGAAATCATGGAAAACTCATAGAATAAATCGCAATCTATTTTTTAAATTAAAAAACAGAAATTAACTAACGTTGTTTAAATTGTTAAATACTTATTAGAGCACATATATGCTATTTGATTGTATAGTGTAGAATAAATTTAAATCCATAATATTATGTAATATCTTTTTAAAAACCACGATAAAATTAACTTATTAAAGCTTCATTGTAGAATGTTGTTAAAAAAACAATTTTTGCTTTCTCATCGCATTGTTTTTAATTTTTGTTGAAAAATAAACAAAAATGGAAAACCTGTTGCCTTAATTCACGTAAAAAAGATTAAACAAACAAAAAATGCTTTAAATACAAGAGCTGTTCTGGAAAAAAATTAATTTTCGTGAAAATAAGCGTGAAATATTACAATGTTATCCTTTTCTTTCTTTCCAAAATTTTTCTTTCTTTTCCCTTTTTATAGAAGAAAATCCCCATTTTTAAAATTAAAAATCACCTTTTGCACCTAAAATTTTGCACCAAAAACGAAAAGATTACTATATGATCCCTGCAAATCATTGAATTTCTAAATCAAACAAATTGAGTTTCAATCGCTCACAAAAAAGCAAATCTCAAAATTCACAACAGATAAAATAAAACCGATTAATACAAAAGCATTGAACCAAAATTTCAAATTTTCTCTAAACCATAATTCCAAACCTTACTTTTGCCTGCGTTTCTACCGTCCAGGCACTTGAAATAATTACTCGACAATCATGAAAACACGTTATTTTTCTTCGCAGGGAAATTGTGTTACCTAATGGAAAGAAAGTTCGAGTCATTAACGCGAGCGGTTCTTCGGGCTCATCAGCAACGACCATAAAACCACCAAAAGCTATTTTCGACGAATTAACCAAAGGTGTATTACCACCAGGAGCAGATTTTGAAGTAATCAGGCACAAAGAGGATGGAAGACTCGAGGAGGTAGGAAAAGTGCCACTTTCCAATCTGCCTGCCAAGAAAGTAACATTCGTGGTCTTGGAGGAGCAGCCTGATGGAAGCTACAAGGTTCAGGGTGTCAAAGGTAACGCGGAGAAAGACAGTTCCGTTGATGTGCAATCCATCGTCGACAAAATCAAGAAAGGAGAACTCAAATTGCCTCCCAGCTCTTTAACCCCTTCATCAACCACTAATTTCCTCCCGTCGACTAATCAGCCAGCCACTTCTACCGTTAATAGATTGGAAACTGCTTTTCCTTCTTCCACCGAAAGAACTCGATTCTCCTCAACTTCCTACAGACGCGGATCCAGGTATGTTCACATATAATCGAAAAGTTAATTTACAATGCTTTTTTACATTCTCATCAATAATGAGAGTTTATTTTTGTTTCTCATTTCTAATTTGAATTTGTGAGTTAATTCTCATTTTCTGTGGAAAATTAGAAGATTTTAATCAGAAGAATTTCAGGTTGGAATTTCTGAGTCGATAAATTACAATACATTACAATTACAATACATTACAATAACATTTACAATAACAATACATTACAATTACAATACATTACAATTACAAGTACAATAACAATACATTACAATTACAATACATTACAATTACAAGTACAATATATTACAATTACAAGTACAATACATTACAATTACAATACATCTCATATAAAATGTAATCACCTCATTAGTTAAAAATTAACACCTTTGAAATTTGCGCTTGTTTTTAACACGTTGAAATTTTTTATAAAATAATTATAATTTAATAATAATTAAATATTTACATTCTGAAATGTGTACCTATCTCCACAGTTACGAGAAAACTAAATTAAAATGACAAATTTTGAAAAAAGTATTATTCAAAGTAAGAACCAATGATCGTTACCACGATATAAACTAAAAACAGAAAAGAAAACCATTTTTGTATTCATACTTAAGACGATGCTAAGTTCAGTAGAAAAGTTTAATTCTTCCATAATTATATAGTAATGAATAGATTTGATCGATTTTGGAAGGTGTTAAAAAAAGAGAACAAAATTTCTTCTTTTTATAACGACGACGTTTCGGAGGCTATATTCGCTATGCTAATTAGTTCAATTTCTTCAAAAGAAGATAATTCACGGAGAGAAAGGAATAGTAGATTATACGCGGAGAAATTTAAACAACAGTTTTTTTAGTTTTGGCCTGACAAAAAACGAAAAAAAACGAATTCTAAGGTTAGGTTAATGTGCTGTCAAATTTACACAACAGAGAGTACTGAACCGAACATAGAGGCGAATCTTACTCAACAGGAGCGAGTATATCCTACCGCCGATAGACGGCGCCACTGCCAAATTCCTACAGAAAAATTTTACTCAACACGTTATGACAGTTAAACTCTATCTTCTTGTCTGCTCCTTATAACTGAATCGAAACTTTTCAAAATGTTAGGCAGTACCTCAGGCCAATAAACACAACAAAAAAAAATGTTAGGCAGAATAAAAATAAAAGTTTCAAAATATTATAAAAATATATTATAAAAATAAAGTTTAAAAATATTGAGCAGCATAAAAATAAACAAAAGTAACACTGACAAAGCAAACGAAAATCCAAAATTTGTGAATTGATTTGTGTTTGCAGTAAAGGATCAACGGAGAACGTGAGTCCACATGTGACAGTGTCACCGAACTCGGTTTCATCGACAGATAAGTATGTGACCTCGGCATCATCTGTTGCTGGTCACGTTTATAACAGCATTAGTGATAGTCCAAGGACAATTGGTTACTCGAGTACGGGAAGAACCTCTTTCGTCCCGACATTGTTACCTAATGCTGAAGGATCAACGACAGAAAGATCGTATTCCACGACCCACAAACCACATTATTCACCATCCACTTCACGTGTTCACTATTCCTCACAATCTGTGACCTCTTCTCCAACTCCAAGATCAATATCCAGCACGCCAAAGTCAGCCTCTCCTAGTCCTACTCTGTCTGAGAATCTTATTCATCAAGATAGTTACGAAAGGAGTACAATCTCGCCTCCAGAAACTGCCCCCGCACCCCCCTCGCCACCAGAAAGCCTTTATGTTCTGCTCCGGCGAGAAGGACTTTTCGCTATGGCTAAATATCTCCGACAATCTGGACTGGACAATGTTTTAAACGAGACTGGTGAGTGTTTAATGATTGTTACTTTATTTTTCAGAAGGAAAAACATTGAAACTTGAATTAACTTTTTAAAACATTTTTTTTAACATTTTGTATTGTATTTTTTGTTTTGTTTTGTTGACCGATTTTCATAAAATTTGGTAGGCTTTTTTTTCATAAAAATTTTTCATTTTCATTCATAAAAATCTAGAAACGGACACAGGGATTTTTAAAAATACTGAAATAAACACTTTTGAGCACCTTTTTTCTTTAAATATTACGGCCTTGATTACGGCTTTTTCCACAAAATTTTTTTTCTAATAAAAATTTTAACTCACTTTCTAAATCTGAATTAGTTAAATATAACTAATTCTATAGTAAAAAGTCAGTCACAGATTCAATTAGTCAAATATAACTAATTATTAGTGAAAAATAACTAATTTATTAGTCAAGTATGACTAATTTATTAGTTAAATCATAACTAATTGAATCAGTTATTTGTTACTAATTGAATTAGTTATTTGTTACTAATTGAATTAGTTATTTTTTGACTAATGAATTAGTCATATTTAACTAATAAATTAGTTATTTTTTACTAATAATGAGTTATATTTGACTAAATGAATCAGTGACTGACTTTTTACTATTGAATTAGTTATATTTGACTAATTCAGATTTAATGACTGAAAAATTCAGATTCCTTGCATCGAAACGAATCGATTGACCTATATAAAGTTTATATTTTACCAAAAAATGAAAGAGTAAATGACAATTTTTCATGATTTCTGACAATTAAAATTCTATTTTTTCATATAACTTTTAAAATTTGCATTTTTTAATAACAGTTCCTTTGGAAAAAATTTTCTGCATTAAAAAGCGAATCGATTGACCTATATAAAATATATATTTTACCTAGAATTGAATGCGTAAATGACATTTTTCATGATTTTTGACAATTATAATTATATTTTTTTAATATAACTTTTAAAATTATCATTTTTTAATGACAATTCCTTTGGGAAAAATTTTCTACTTTAAAAAACGAATCGATTGATATGTATAAAGTGTATATTTTACCATCATTTTATACAAAAAAAGGTCACTGTTCAATTATTTTGTACCTTAAGAATACTATTTTATGGTATAACTTTTAAGATTATCATTTTTTAGTGACAGTTCCTTTGGAAAAATTCTTCTATATTAAAAAGCAAATTGATTTATATAATTTTAAAGTTTTAATTAATTTTAATTACCAAAAATTTATGAAAAAATATGTACATGTTACTTTTTTAAATTTAAATTTTGTTTCTATGAGGAAGCAAAATGTTCATGAAATGAACATAATTTTCCACTAGTTTGTACTATTTTTGTTCTTTTGTTTTTTTATTTGTTTTTTCTATTTGTTTTTCCTATTTGTTTTTTCTTTTTTTTGTTTTTGTTTGTTTGTTTGTTTGTTTTTCTTTACAGTATTTATTCATGTACATTAATTTAAATGTATCCATTAAATGCACGAATTTTGAAACCAGAGAGTGAGATTAGTGGAAGATCTGTTTATGGTCAGACGTAAAATAAAAATACTGCCTATAAGTAGAAATTCCTGGTTTTAGTCAGGCACGATTAGTTTTAAATATACACATTTTTTATGGCCTATTATTTATTAAATGTGTGGTTGCGGTTGCAAAATTAAATGTGGTATTTTAAAAAGCAATAATTAGGGAAAATTAGTCTAATTAGAAAATCATGTGTTTGTTTTTGTATTAGGCAAAATTCAAATAACAGAGATTAGTGAAAATCCCCGTATTTAGTCAGGCGTCATATTAATTGAAATTTGTAAAGCGCTTTATTATTTTTTATTGTTTGTTTTTTTAAAAAAATAACTACAAAAGGAGGCAAATTACGTTTTCACGCACAGAAAAAATAAAATGGCGTTTTTCAGTGTAATGTTTGTTAAATCTCAAGGTACAATGAAACTTTATATAGGCGTTTGTATAGATTAAAATCTGTCTTGAAATTTAATGCTTTGTGATAGTGCAATTATTTATTTATTTACATTTTTGTTTGTTTGTCTACATTCTTGTCTATTTGTTCATTTGTATATACATTTTTGATCATTCGTCTACATTTTTGTGCATTTGTATAAATTTCTGTTCACTTATCTACCTTTCTGTCCATTTACGTAAATTTTTGTCCATTTGTATACATTTTTGTCCATTTGCATAATTTTTTTGTCCAATTGTATAAATCTTTGTCCATTTGCATAATTTTTTGTCCAATTGTATAAAGTTTTGTCCATTTGCATAATCTTTTGTCCAATTGTATAAAGTTTTGTCCATTTCTATAATGTTTTGTCCAATTATATAAAGTTTTGTCCATTTCTATAATTTTTTGTCCAATTGTATAAATCTTTGTCCAATTGCATAATTTTTTGTCCAATTGTATAGTTTTGTCCATTTGCATAATTTTTTGTCCAATTGTATAAAGTTTTGTCCATTTCTATAATTTTTTGTCCAATTGTATAAATCTTTGTCCATTTATCTACATTTTTGTCCATTTGTTTACAATCTTGTCTGATTGTCCACATTTTTATATGTATTTACACATTCTAGAAGAACTCTAAAATATTAACGAAGAAAAGAAACAAAAGTATTAAATAAGTAGTAGTTCTGATTTTAGTCAGACAATATATTAGAAATCGTCGATGTTGATCAGTAGATATGTCTGTGTTTAGTCAGCCACACGCAGAAATTTGAAATCCTATAAAATATCCTTTTCAAAAGTTGATAAAGTTATTTTAAATTTCCATCCAACAGTAATTTCTTGCCTTTATAAATCATTGAATTATTTTTTACTATATATTAAAAATTGTTGTACACTATAGTGCAAAATCATTATGCAAGTACAAAATCGTTATTTACTATAGTACAAAATGGTAATGCAATATTATGCATTATAATGCATAACGATTTTTTATTATTAATAATTAAAATTTTTATTATACAAATTTCTTGGTATAAAATCATGGTGCATTATAGTACAAAATAATTAAACAATTGTCAATTAAAATTTCAAAATTCTGAAAAATTTCAGAGCGAAACAGAACTTCCTCTATGAGGAAGCAAAACAATTGACAATTTCAAATCATGCACAGAATGTACAAATTCTATTGCTTAACAGAAAAATAAATAAAACTCTGGCAAAAAAATCGCAATTTTTTATATATAATAATTGTCTGCTTGGAATTTACAAAAGTGATTTCTCGTGACTTGGTAACGTGTCATAAATTTTAAGTCGTTTGGCAATGGCTGTTAGTATTGTTTAGAATTTTTATAAAGACAATTAAATGCAGTAAAGTAGAGTAATTAAGGGCATTAATCCGTAAACGCTAAATTTTAGTATTTAATTTGCACTTATTTTTTTCAGTTCGTGTAAAGAAACTATAAATCAGCACATAATTAATGATGTAACGGATTGTGTTCCATTCCATGGAATAAGTGCTCAATTTGGTCCCAATTTATTTACTATTGTGCAATTTTTACCGTTGTGACCTTCCATTAACTCTTGATAGAATTAAGCTATTTTTAAGCATCTATTAAATTAATTAAGGCCTGCGAAATACTGCTCACTTTCACTGCAGATTCATTATATTGAATAGAAGCGAACTTTTCATTTAAAAAATGTGATTTCTTTCTTTCTTTAATTCCTTTTTTCATTTTTATTGTTCTGTTTCCTAATAATTTAAAATTTCTATTCTATTTCTTTATATTGTTTCTATTATATTCTATTTCTTTCTTTCTATTCTATTTCTTTCTTTTTATTTTATTTCTTTCTTCCTATTCTATTTCTTTCTTTTTATTCTATTTCTTTCTTTCTTTTCTATTTCTTTCTTTTTATTCTATTTCTTTCTTTCTATTCTCTTTCTTTCTTTTTATTCTATTTATTTCTTTCTTTTTATTCTATTTCTTTCTTTCCATCCTATTTCTTTCTGCACAATAAAAACAGTCTTAAACCGCTAACATCTTAAAACCAAAATGACTGAAAGTCAGAAAATTGTATGCCTTAAAACAACATTAAGTCAATTTTATATCTTAAAACCTTGATGCTGAAATTTAGTTGAAATTGGATCTGATATAAGCGGGTTCAGTCTAAAATGGTCTGAAAGTAAGACTTCTTTTTTAGAGTATTACTTGAAGAAACTTCAAGTTTAAATTGTTTGAAAATTGAATTGAAATTGTTTAGAAATTACAAATGTTTTAAAATAATTTCTGCAAAAAGTATTTAGACAGTTAAAGGAAATGTTTAAAACACATATATCAAATTAGTAATCATGAGTAATCATTATAGAAAGTAAGAAGCAAATTTTACAATAGAAAGATACAGACTAAGAAAGGGAAGGAATGTGGAAAGGGAAGTGTTAAAGAAGGGTTTTTTACAAGTCAGCGAAATTAAAAAAATAGATTGCTGCTTTGTGAAAAATTCGTCATGTGAACACTTTCTTTGATCAAGTTCTCACGCGTAGGATATTTCAACATTAGCTGAGTTTCAACACTTTGTCTTTTAATGTAGAATGTTCTGCTTGTGCCTGTATGTACACGTGTAATCCATACTTAAGCCTAACATTCAGTTCACCGCAGTAGTAATGAGATCCTTGATGTTCGGTGTTTCAAAACGTCCTATCTCCTAATTATCAAACGTCTAGCTATTTCTCATCTTGTTTCGTCTTTGTCTCCCAATTGCGGAACTAAATCTATCCTCTTCAATTAAACTTTTAATGTAGTATTAACATCCAAAATTTCGTACAAAGTATTTCGTTATCCCCTTTTATTTTCACTTCTTTCCTGTTCTTTATTTTCTGTTATTATTAAGTTTGTTTCTATTTGCTTTTTGTTTCTATTTATTTTCTGTTATTATTAATTTTGTTTCTGTTTGCTTTTTGTTTCTATTTATTTTCTGTTTCTATTTAATTTCTATTTATATTTATTTGCTGTTATTTATTTTTTGTTGCTTTGTATATTCTGTTGCTC
>WNHD01001834.1:0-17225 GCA_011057455.1 Ganaspis sp. Gsp50 | reverse complement strand
AAATTTGACTGATTTTTCAGTTAAAAACCACTGATTCCCAGTGACCGACTTCTGGCTGGTAACCAGTGAAATTTCACTGATTCAATTTAAGAGAGTAATATTTAAAAATACTTAGGATGTTTTTAAAATATTTCAAAATATTTAAAACTACTTTAGAATACTTCAGACTACTTAAAAATACTTTCAAATATTTACAAATTCTTCCAAATACTTTAAAATATTTAATAATACTTAAAATGTCTTTAAAATATTTCAAAATACTTAAAATTACTATAAAATACTACAAAATACTTCAAAGTACTTAAAATTGCTATAAAATACTACAAAATACTTCAAAATATTTGAAAATATTTAAAACTATTTTAAAATATTTTCAAATACTTTTCCAGTACTTCAAAATATTTAAAAACACTGAAAAATACTTTAAAATATTTAAAAATACATACAATTACTTTAAAATACTTCAGACTACTTAAAAATCCTCTAAAATATTTAAAATTGCTTAAAATTACTTAAAAATATTTCCCAATACTTCAAAACATTTAAAAATATTTAAAATGTCTTGAAAATTCTCTAAAATACTTAAAATTACTATAAAATACTTCAGGATACTACAGAATACTTCAAAATACTTAAAACAACTTTAGGATACTACAGACTTCTTCAATTTATTTAAAAATATTTAAAATTACTTTAAAATATTTCCAAATACTTCCCAATACTTACAAATATTCTAAAATACTTCAAAATATTTAAAAACACTTAAAAGTATTTAAGAATATTTAAAATTACTTAAAATTAGTTTAAAATATTTCCAAATACTTCCCGATACTTTATAAACTTTGAAAATACTTAAAATTTCTTGAAAATATTCGAAAACACTTAAAATTACTTTAGAATACTTCAGAATATAACGAAATACTTTAAAACACATCAAAATATTTGAAATCACTTAAAATTACTTTAAAATACTTTAGAATATAACAAAATTCTTCAAAATACATCAAAATATTTGAAAACACTTAAAATTACTTTAAAATACTTCTGAATATAACAAAATACTTCAAAATACTTAGATCTACTTTAAAATACTTCTGACTACTTCAAAATACTTAAAATTAGTTTATATTTCTAAATACTTCTGACTACTTCAAAATACTTAAAATTAGTTTAAAATATTTCTAAATACTTCCCAATACTTCTAAATATTAAGATACCTTTCAAAATACTTTAAAATACTTCAGACTCTTTCAAAATCCTCTAAAATATTTAAAGTTACTTAAAATTAGTTTAAAATGTCTTTAAACTATTTCAGAGTACTTCAAAATACATCAGAACGTTTAAAAATATATAAAATATTTTTAAAATACTTTAAAATACTTAAAATTGCTTTAAAATTCTTCAGAATACTTAAAAATACTTTAAAATACATCAAAATATTTAAAAATACTATAATTATTTTCATTGTACTTTAATATAATACTTAATACTACTTTAAAATACTTGAGACTACTTAAAGACACTTCAGAATATTGACAAATACCTAAAATTTCTTTAAAATATTTTCAAATACTTCTTAATACTTCAAAATATTTGAGCATACATCAAAATATTTAAATATACTTCTAATTAATTAAAAATATTCCAGAATGCTTCAAAATCCGTTATATTAGTTTAAAAGGCTTTAAAATATTTAAAGATACTTCAAAATATTTAAAGATACTTTAAAATTATTAAAACTATTAAAAAATATTTAAAAATACTTCAAAATATTTAAAAACACTTAAAAATACTTAAGATGTCTTTTAGATTAAAAATAATGACTTTCAGTATTTTAAATTCCATTGAAAATTATTTTTGCAATACGCTTAAGAGCAAAGACTTTCATTATTTCAAAAGTAATTTGATTTCTCAGTAAATATTGAAAAATTAATATTTTTGTCACACACATGTATATATTAGCAATATATTATTAAAAAATAGCATGTAATTTTATTTTTCTTATGGAAATTTTGGAGAGCTCATGGAATTTTGTGAAGGAAATTTTGTAGAAACCCTGTAGCAGCTTGTGTAGAATTGTAGTTTGTGTAAAATTGCAGCTTGTGTAAAATTGCAGCTTTCAAAAAATCTCAGCTTGCATAAAATCGCAGCTCATGTAAAGCTGAACCTTGTCGATATTTCGCAGGTGAGTCGTTACCTGGAAGCGCCCGACATCATAACCGGAAACACAACGCCAATGGATCCAGCGGTAAAACAAAGGTTACTGCGTCACCTAGACAGTTGTGTTTCTGAGTTGGATCTAGACTTGGGTTCAAGGCCAGACAGTGGTCTTGGCAGCAGTCCTGGCAGTGTGACAGATCGAATAACAGGTGTAACGAGTCCCGGTCCTCTGGACCATCACACTCCACACTGTAGCACTGCTTTAAAGCCCGCCCTCATGAAAACGGAAATGCCGGAAATTGAAGCCGACAGGCCTGACAGCAGTACAACAGCCGGAGACGAAAACAACAACAGCAGTAGGCCTACTTCGGCATTCAGTCAAGTCAATCCAGTCAGTCTAGACCCCCATCAACCACCAGAAATAACCGCCGATCAAGCCTCCACCTCCCAAGAAAATCCCAACATGCTCTCCGTCGTTCAAGTCATACCCTCCAGGCTACCCGACGGTCAAGTCGTCTTCCTTCTTCCTAGCCACTACGTCCAATTGGCAGCTGCAGCAGCCGCCAACGGCATCAGCATTGGACCCAATCCTCCAACTGCCATTTGGGCGGCAACCAACATGTCCCTTCTTAAAACAACTGATAAGATGAATAAAAGGCCACACGACGAGCTGCAAGACTGGTCCGATGGCTCGAAACTCAAGAAGAATCCCAAGATGGAGCAGCCGGAACAACCTCTGGATTTTACGACTTCATCCAAGAAATTGAAGACTCCGAGAAACGTTGGTGCACAGCATCAGATGCCAAACACGGTTGTTAATGAGAGCAGGCCTTCTTGTGAGAGCAACTGCGAAACTGCAAGAATGGAGTCGTTGCCTCCTGTTAGTCAGCAGGAAGTCAAGGATGAGGAAGGCATGTGGCGACCATGGTAGAGAGAAATTTGTACAAAGCTTTAACTAACATGTGTCTTGATTGAGTGAATCGGAACTCGATGGCATTTCCTACTATTTAAATGATTTTTTGGCATGTTGGGCGCGTTGGCAGCGATTTTAGGCATTGTCGACTTTGATGTATAGAACAGAAACAATAGAAGGTGTTACATTAAAGTTGTTGTTTCCATAGGTTGTTGAATAAGTCTTTTCTTGTATAAGATCATGAAAATGGCACTTTGAATATACTTTGAGTTTAGTATCTACGGATAAGAAGATGATTTTTTGTAAAATTTCTATAAATTGCAATATGTTGGTATAAATTGCAATAATTTGATACAAATTGCAATATATTGCTATAAATTCCATTAAATTGCATTACATTGCAATAAATCCATATAAATTGCAACACATTGCTATAAATTGCAATAATTTTCTACAAATTGCAATACATTGCAATATACTGCTGTAAATTGCAATAATTTGCTACAAATTGCAATATATTGCTATAAATTCCAATAAATTGCAACAGATTGCTATAAATTGCATTAATTGTCTACAAATTGCAATACATTGCAATATATTGCGCCAAATTGCAATAATAATCTACAAATTGCGGTAGATTGCTGCAACTTCCAATATATTGCGCAGTACTTTGCAACCCATTGCAATAAATTACTATGAATTATAACAGATTGCAATATATTGCTATAAATTAAAATACATTCCAATATATTGCTGTAAATTGCAATATATTGCTATAAATTCCAATGAATTGCAATACATTGCAACACATTGCAACATATTACTATATCAATTATAATAGATTACAATATATTGCTGTAAATTGCAAGACATTGCAATAATTTGATACAAATTGCAGTAGATTGCTACAAATTGCAATATATTGCGCCAAATTCCAATTAATTGCAATAAATTGCAACACATTGCAATATATTACTATATAAATTATAACAGATTGCAATATATTACTATGAATTATAGTATATTGATATGAATTATAATACATTGCAATATATTGATATAAATTGCAATAAATTCCAATGAATTGCAACACATTGCAATATATTACTATATAAATTACAATTGATTGTAATATTTTGCTACAAATTGCAATAATTTTCTACAAATTGCAGTAGATTACTACAAATTGCAATATATTGATATAAATTGCAATAAATTCCAATGAATTGCAACACATTGCAATATATTACTATATAAATTACAATAGATTGTAATATTTTGCTACAGATTGCAATAATTTTCTACAAATTGCAATATATTGCTTTAAATTCCAATAAATTGCATCACATTGCAATATATTACTTTATAAATCATAACAGATTGCAATATATTGCTATGAATTATAATACATTGCATTATATTGCTGTAAATTGCAATATATTGATATAAATTGCAATATATTGCTATAAATTTCAATGAATTGCAATAAATTACAACACATTGCAATATATTACTATATAAATTACAATAGATTGTAATATTATCTATGAATTATAATACATTGCAATATATTCCTGTAAATTGCAATATATTTCTAAAATTTGTAATAATTTGCTAAAAATTGCAATGGATTGTTATAAATTGCAATACATTGCAATATATTGCGCCAAATTTCAAGTAATTGCAATATATTGCTATGAATTGCAATATATTGCTGTAAATTGCAATATATTGATATAAATTGCAATATATTGCTGTAAATTGCAATATATTGATATAAATTGCAATATATTGCTGTAAATTTCAATGAATTGCAATAAATTACCACACATTGCAATATAATACTATATAAATTATAATAGATAGTAATATTTTGCTATGTATTATAATACATTGCAATGTATTCCTGTAAATTGCAATATATTTCTAAAATTTGTAATAATTTGCTACAAATTGCAATAATTTTCTACAAAGTGCAATATTTTGCTTCATCTTACAATAATTTTCTACAAATTGCAATATTTTGCTTCATCTTGCGATAATTTTCTACAAATTGCAATGAATTGTTATAAATTGCAATACATTGCAATATATTGCGCCAAATTCCAAGGAATTGCAATACATTGCAACACATTGCTATATATTACTATATAAATTATAATAGATTGCAATATATTGCTATGAATTGCAATATATTGCTATGAATTGCAATATATTGCTATGAATTGCAATATATTGCTTTGAATTGCAATATGTTGCTTTGAATTGCAATGTATTGCAATATATTGCAACACATCGCAGTTTATTTCTAAAAATTGTAATAATTTACTACAAATTGCAATACACTGCTCCAGATTGCAATGAATTGCTATATATTGCAATAGAATGCAATAAATTGCAATAGATTGCTATAAATAACAATATATTCGAAAATCAAACGAAATTCTTCTTTCCCAATCTCTTATTCACAGTACCTAATGTAAACTCAATTGAAAATTGAATGTAATTTTCTTGTGACACACAATCTGTCATTAGTTGTAATTTTTTGGCTCTCAGCATAGTTACAACAACCAATATAATTCGTAAAATTAAATTCATCTGTCATTAGTATTATCATTGTTATCCCGATTAACATAAAACCAAAGAAATGTTCTATAAGAAAAGTATTCTTTGTTATGAACTGTAAAAACATTTCTTGTAAACTGTATAAATTTTGTTTTGTTATAAACTGTAAATTTTTTTTTAGTTCTCAACTGTAGATTTTTCTTTTACTTATCAACTGTAAATTCTTCTTTTACTTATCAACTGTAAATTTTATTTTACTTATCAACTGTAAATTTTATTTTAGTTATCAACTGTAAAAAATTGTTCTTAGTTCTTAAACTGTAAAAAAATGTTCTTAATTATAAATTGTAAAAACAAATGGCTTAGTTATAAACTGTAAAGTAACACTTGTTATTGTTTGGTGAATGTACCAACTAAACACTTCATCTACTATTATAACACACTTCTGTGGGTCTAAATTCATTAAAAGATCATTGTCACTTAGGCTAATAAGATTATCCAAATGTGCGCTGAAGATATAGTTTTGATCATCAAGTGTGAATCAAATGAGATAAAAGAATTCTTTTTAAGCAAACGTTAATCATTTTGTTTACATAATCTAAAATCTTACAAAGCTTGAGAAGTAACGTGCTTTATCTTTTAGAAAATTCAATTCTTGAAGAATGTTTACACGATTGTTTACAAGTTTCTTGAATTTTCTTAATTTTATCTCCTTTGCTTCAGACACTTCCATAAAGTTTTGAATTTTGAAAATTAACGAAATCTAGTGCTGTTAATTTTCTTCTGTTTTTATGATAAAATACACACTTCGCGGTTTATGTTTAAATGAAAGCTGATTTTCATTCAGATGAATCAAGAAACAGTTCCTTCTTCGTTACCAAAGAAACTTTTTTCATTTTTAAAGTTTATTTTAAGTTTAACTATCGTTAATTTTTCATTGTTAATCCGTTTTAATTTCAATCTCAGCAATACATAGTTTTGCATTAAATTGTATTTCAAAAAGTTGTACACAGATAACATGACATTTTTGCTGCTTAAACTGTTTTTGTTGTACTTTCAAGGCCTTACTGATTCCAAATTTCTTTTCTTCAGAAAATCTGAATATGCAAAAATATGCGAATATTTTATCCAGCTGATTATGCGTAAATCAGTAAAATTTATATTTTATATTTATTGTGATGAATATTTTAATATATGATTTATATTTTAATAATCGAAACTTTTAGGAAAAAAATATACATAGGTACATATAATTTTAAAGCCATACATCAAACAAAAGTGTCGAAATTGGTTATTCAAACATTGCTAAAAATAGAAAAAAATAATTGAAAATAATTTGTGCTAATGATGTTGAAGCGTAAATTGATTTTCTTCTCAAGCACCAAAGAAAGTTTATCAGCAATTTTATCAAAGTCTGTATTAAATATCGTAGTGCAACAAAAATTCGCGCAACACCGAATTTTTATAAATGTAAATTATAAATGTAAATTACGAGGAGCATTAGGTGAAAAAGAGAGCGCAAATTTCTTGCATTAAATGAAATGATTGAAAAAAAAGAAAGAAAGCTCCCTGTATTCTTACATTCTTAGACTCTTATATGTAAATAGTTCCGATTGATGAATCTTGCTATTACAAAAAGATAGATTTATTTTGATGTTATCTAGGTATATTTGCGAGACAGTGTGTACGAGGTGCGAGTGAGAGAAATTACGAAATTATGACGTAGAAACATCATCCACGTTCTAGTTACTAAATTACAATTACTAAATATCTTGGAATTTAATTCCTCATTGAGTGTACTTAGTTCTGCAGTCAATATACGCAATTATTGAACTGTATCGCGATTTATTTGACTGCTTCCTTATAATGCTACCATTCCTGTGATCCATCGTCCTTTCATCTTTTTAAAGAGGCAAAATAAACGATTATTATTTCTGAAATTCGGACACTGTGTTTTTTTAAAAGACAAAACGTTCTTTTTCTTTTTAATCTGCGTAGTTGAAATTAATTTTTATGGGGAAAATGAGACACAGTGTGTACAGGTCATTCCACCATAAAGGGACCTGAAAACAAGTTTTGAGAAAAATTTTCAGTTTCGAATAAAACTTGGTTACAGCACTGAGAAAAAGTTTTCTTGTTTCAATGCAAAAATGCATTGGATCTAATCTACTTTATTCTTAGATTCGGACCTAGAATATGTATTCTTGAACCAAGAGTAATTATCCTTGATTCAAGTATTTATTCTTAATTCAAAGTATTTATTAAAATAAGTATTATTTATTTAGTATAAAAATTCTTATAACGAATCGAAAATATTTTTGAAACAAGAATAAGTTGTAAGTATATTTTTACTCTTGTTTCACGATTTCTTTTCTCTCAGTGAGTGCAGTGATATTGACAATACTATCAATTTTTTTCTGAATAAGCGTGGTTTTTTTTTAAAAAAAAAAAAAAGAAACTACTTTTACAATGCTAGAAAAAATGTCAAATAACTAGTTTTATTCTGAGAATACGTTTTATTCAAACGTTTGAAAAATGTTCCCAATTAATCGTAAAAATTACGAATTTTGCAGTGTTGATTTTCATTTGCTAAAACACTTTTAAGATTAGTCTTCTTTTTTAATGATGTTTGAAAATAGTTTTTTTAATAGTTTTTTAAAAATTTTTTTTTAATAATTATTGTTATTATAGTTCATTGTTATTGTTTATAATTAACAATTACTGTTAATTTATTTGTTAAAAAATATGTTTTGAAAATCGTTTATGTGGTTTTATTAAAAAATGTTACACTTTTAAATTAAACTAAATTAATTTAATATTTTAAAAATATTTTAATATTTTATATTCAAACTTTTTATATTGGAAATAAAATATAAATGAACTGAAATTTTTGTTGTTAAAAATTTAAAAGAACGATGTCAACTTTTTTTCGATGCTAAATTAATAAAACTTTTTTTTTTAAATATCGTTTAAATTTGCAGTTTAAAATTTAGTGGTTCACTTGGTTTGGAATGACTCGTGTTTAAAAAGTTGTTACGAAAAGTGAATATTTAAAAGGTATTTTTAAAAAATATGTGTCAGAATGGAATTGCAGTGTTTCACGGTTTCGAAATAAAATCGATATAAATAAATTAATAAACTTCAAAAACTGAATTTTTATATTCTATTGTCTGGTTACAAAATATATTCCACGTTAGCTCAATTTTTCATGACGCTTTAAAACGTAATTTTTAACATTATTTACTGCCATGACGTTGAAGATTAAAATGAATAATAATAATAATAATAATAATAGTAATAATAATAATAATAATAATAATAATAATAATAATAATAATAGTAATAATAATAATAATCAATTAATAATTATTATATCTAATAATTTTTAAAGAAAATGAAAAATATACACAAAGAAACTTACAAAAACGTAATGCAAAAAATATACATGGTTTAATGTATAAATTATTATAAATACAACATTATTAATGTTATTCAAAAATTATTATTATTCCACAATAAATAATAAAACTCTAAAAACTAGAAGCGTAACAATAAATTTATAAATAAACACTTATTAAAATCGTTTCAAGTTCATGCAACTATTTTCTGACATTTTTAACCTCTTGCAATGTAAATTAATAAAAATGATTGTTGTATAGAATAGAATTTATTACTCGGCAATTCTATGAATTAATTGTTGTAAACAATTAAAAAGAATTTTGGTAAATAATAAAAAAGAATTTTTGTAAATAATTAAAAATAATTATTGCCGATAATCATTTTTTTAAAATGTAGTTAGAAATAATAATTGCAAATAATCATTTTTTGAAAATGTGATTAGAAATAATTATTGCAAATAATCATTTTTTTAAATGTAATTAGAAGCGAAAATAACTTTCTTACACAAAAAAGACGGAAAAATGATTTTCATTCGTAGTAGTTTTTAAAATAGTTTTTTAATCTATGGTAGAATTGTTATTGATTTCAGTGCTTAAGAAATTAAAAGTATTCTTTTTAAAATTGATTTATTTACAAAATAAACGGGACAATCCTTTTAAACTAATTAAATGTTTATTTTGTTGAAATCGGATGTGCAATATACTTTATATCCGCAAATTATCAATAAAGAAAAAAATTGTAATTGAAGTTTATTTTATTAATCGCCACTAACTTTAAATTCCATGACTTTAAGTAACAATACAAAATTTAACATCTCATAGATTAAAAATTTGATTTTCGTTCGTAGAATTATTCTATAGAATTATATTTTTATATTTTCATTTTTGTTAATCAACTGGCGTTAAATTAAAAAAATTAATTTCCAGAATATTCCTTTAGAAAACTCAAGAGTTATTTTCTAAAACCTTTAAAAAATGTGAGTTTTCCATTTTTATTTTTCATCTTTTTTCGAAAATTCAAGAATATTTTTTGTGACAAAAATATTCTTTGGAATCATTCAGGAATTCGAATATTCGGTTTTTAAAACTTTCAAGAATATTCTAACATTTATAAACATTTTTTTTAAATAACAAATCTTTTGATATTTGTCCTCGCTCTAAAATGATAAAAATATATTGACAATTTGCAAAAGAAAATGCATCGTATTGGAAAAGAGATTCTTTGGAAGAGGTCGTATTTGGAAGTTGAGTTTAAGTCTTTACAAGACTTTTTCAATACTTTGCATTATTAGTGAATAATTTAATGCACTAGTAGCACAATTTTAATAAAGAACAAGACTAACAATAACAAAAAGATAAGAGTTACAAAAAGTGTTGCTTTGAGAGCAAATGTGACAACAAAACGTTTGCTTAAAAAAAAAAACGTTAATTTGCTTCATACTTAACAAGACGTATAAAAGAATTGCAATCTTTGATTTAGTGAGATTTTTTCGTAAATAACAGTTTCTCTATATTATCTTTACAATAACGTTCCTAAATAATTTCTATACAAAGAAAAATACACGCAGTGATGAATAGAATGTTTCTTTCAAGCGTTTCTCATTTATAAAAAAAGATTCTAGTTCAGAAACTCAAAACAGCACGTTATAGACTGAAAAAAAATTTATTTTATTCAAGTAATTTACTTGTCTATTATCAAATGAATATTTATTTGAACCAAGTAATTAACATTTGAATCAAATAAATGCCATTTTATTCAAATGTCATTTTATTCAAATGTCATTTTATTCAAATAAATGCCATTTTATTCAAATGTCATTTTATTCAAATAAATGTCATTTTATTCAATTATTTCTGCATTTGAATCAAATATTTTTATTGTAAAATAAATTATTTAGAAGCAATTATTTATTAGAAATAATTGATTTAAATGCCATTTATTTGATTCAAATGTTAAGATCAAATTTTATTTAAGGACCCTAAGACCACAAAAACATCACACCTCTAAAAATAAACTTTTGAAATAAACTATTGGACTTGGTTCAAATAAATTTTTTTTCAGTGTATTGCGGCAATATTGCCAGGTAGAGATGATTTTGAAATTTGCAACATTTTTTTCGTTCATGAAAAACTAAAATGCTAACTTTCGTTTATTTAATCGCTATTCTAGTATTTATTTACCAATTTTGTAACAAGTAATTTGCCAATTTTGTAACAAGTAATTTGCCAATTTCGTAACAAGTAATTTGCCAATTTCGTAACAAGTAATTTGCCAATTACGTAACAAGTAATTTACCAATTTTGTAAATTTACCAATTTTTTCTGAATCACTGAAAGTTGCGAATGATTATTTTAAAAATTCAGAAACAGAAGAAAATTGATGTTTCATTCGCCGTAAGCAAAAAAAACGTTGCGAACTTCAGCGTCATGTGTAATGTTGCTGCAAATTTGCCACGCAATGTTGCGACAATATTGCTGCAAAATATAACGTGCTGTTTGTGAAAGGACAACTCTGCTGCACATATTCAACAATGATGAATCCTGCTTAGCAACTATTATTTACATGACTCTAAATATTTAAGAAAAATAAATTATGCGTAACAACCAATATAATCTATGTCCCATCAAGGGAGATAAGTCTCTGTAAGCGGATTTATCTATTTTAATTAGGTCGGTGCCACTTATTGACTAAAAATTCTCTCGCCTGGTTGCCCTTAGTTCAACTGCTGATGATGATGCATCATCAGATTCTATTCGTTTTCTAAAATGTTTTCTTTTGCAATCTTTCTACATTATTTCGTTAATATTTTCATCTGCAATCTTTCTAACAATTACACGGGATTGGAGCAAGTTTTATTCACAAGTAGAGTGTCGGAATCGTGATGTTTCCGCATCAGTGGAGGACTTTGTGATTTTGGACACAGGCACTCTCAAATGGTCTTTTTCCTCTTCAATTCGTTATTGCTGGCAAACATGTGTGAAAACTCGGCTCGTGAACTCAATACCACTAGTACATCATCTGCAAAATAAATCCTTTTTAAATCACAGTTTACTTCAAAGTATCAATTGATATCAAAAGTATCAAATTGAGGAAGATTTTCTGATCAATTTGGTACTTTTTCGTATCAAGTTGATACTTTCAAGAAAACTGTGATAGTAATAGACAATATTGAATCCGCCATATTGAATCCGACATATTGGATCCGACATTTTGGATCTTCTATATTTGGTTTTATAATTTATAAATTATTAATTTAAAATTTATTAATTAATAAATTATAATTAAATTCCATTTTAAAAAAAAATGATAGTGTTTACAAATTTAATTTTGTGGATTTTGCATTCTACAAAACAAACTAAAAAGATTTGAAATTCTTTTTTTAAGAAATTTTAATGTTTTTGTGACTCGAGAGCCCTTTTTTGTAAATTGCAAAATCTGAGAATGTATACTTTTTGGTTTTAAATTAAAAATCCGAGAATGTGAAAAATTGTTATTAGTGAATAAAAAATTGCTACGAAAATTCAATTACCTAAACTGACTCTATCAGCGTTTTCTTCTCGTTTAGCTTGCACGAAAATCCTTTCTGATTCCTCTGGGGAAATGTGCAATGAAAGCTTGAGAGCTTTTTTAAGTTCAATGGCGTTTAAGTATTTCGTTCCAGTAGGACTGCATATCTGAAAATTATTATTTTCTTGTTAAAATACACCTAAATGTTTATCTAAAAAGTATAGTTGACATTTTTCTGAAAAAGAGCTAAAATGAAAGATTAAATTTCTGGAAGTAAAAAAATTGCATAGGGCATAATCGTCTTAAGAAAGTAGTCTTTATAAGCGGCTTTATAGTGTAATTGTTTACTAGTCCGTATAAATATTGTCGATAGGATCAATAGGATCAATAGGATCTATAGGATCTATAGGATCAATAAGATCTATAGGATGTATAGGATCTATAGGATCCTATTGCAATTATTTTATATTCACAACGCTTTTATTTTGTATGCCTTTATACGTACTTCAAAAGCAAGATTTGCTAAGTCCAGTTCTGTATTGGCTGTGGCTACTGCTACCACTGTGAAGACATATTCCTCAAAGTCTATTTTTCCCGTTCCAAGCTGCAAGATAATTTTTTATATTTAATAATTTTTTTTTTAATAAAACAAAGATGGATGATGAAAGAATTCAATATTGTGATAATTGCATTTTTCGATTTTAGCCCAATGGGGTTGAATATAAATTGAAATTTCTACGTTAATACTGGGATAATGATATTCATCTTTATTTTCCATAATCAGGCACCCAAATGGGTGCCACTGAGATGATAAAAACCCAGTGGGTTGAGAGAAACCACTTATATACTGGAAAACGTGAAGATTTCGATTTTAAACTCAACCCTATAGGGTTGATTAAAAATTCAAATTTCCACGTTAATACTGGTTGAATGGAGTTCATCTTTTTTTTCCATTATAAGGCACCCAAATGGGTGCTCACTGAGATGATAAAAGAGTTCAATACTACGAAACTTGCATTTTTCGTTTTTAATCATATAGGGTTGAATAAAAATTGAAATCTCTACGTTAATACTAGAACAATGATCTCCATGTTCATTTTCCACAATCAGGCACCCAAATGGGTGCCACTGAGATGATAGAAGCCCAGTGGGTCGACAAAAACTACTTATATACTGGAAAACGTGAATATTTCGATTTTAAAGTCGATTTTCAAGGTTGATTAAAAATTCAAATTTCCACGTTAATACTGGAACAATGGAGTTCATCTTTTTTTTCCATTATAAGGCACCCAAATGGGTGCCCACTGAGATGATAAAACAGTTCAATACTACGAAACTTGAATTTTTCGTTTTTAATCAAATAGGGTTGAATAAAAATTGAAATCTCTACGTTAATACTGGAACAATGATCTTCATTTTCATTTTCCACAATCAGGCACCCAAATGGGTGCCAGTGAGATGATAGCAGCCCAGTGGGTCGACAAAAACCATTTATATACTGGAAAACGTGAATATTTTGATTTTAAAGTCAACCCTATAGGGTTGCATAAAAATTGAAATCTCTACGTTAATACTACAATAATGATCTTCATCTTCATTTTCCATAATCAAGCACCCAAATGGGTGCCACTGGGATGATAGAAACCCAGTGGGTTGACAGAAACCTTTTATATACTGGAAAACGTGAATATTTCGATTTTAAAATCAACCCTGTAGGGTTGATTAAAAATTTAAATTTTCATGTTAACATTGGAACAATATGGAGTTCATCTTTTTCTTTTCCATAATCAGGCACCCAAATGGGTGCCACTGTGTTGATATAAACTTAGTGGATTGACAGAAATCACTTAAATACTTCTTATATTTTGTTTTTTATATTTACTAATATTCCTAAGTACTCTCAAATATTCTCAAGTAATCTTATGATCCTCTTTGAGAATATATTCTTCATACAGGCTTAATTTGGAGTTAACGACCTCGAATTTTAAAGCATATGCCAAACTCTACACTTTCTAAGAACAATGTTTTTTTAATTTTTGAATAATACGGATGTTTCACGTTTTTGCAAATTTCAAGGCGTTCTTGAAATTTTTTTTGCCTTCTCTTTTTTGCATGTGATTAAGAATAAAGAAACACATTTGAAATGTTCTAAATATTCTGAAAATAGATTCATGCATGGCTCTTATTCGTAGGAAGATCAATAGATATATTTCATCCTCGAATCTGATCTGCTCTTGTGAAGGAAGATAACTCTCACTCAAACACACTTTCAAACTTCCAGTTTGAAATCGATAAAACTGAATTGCGACGCAATGTTTTGCGTCGTTCCAACTTATTTTCATCTTTTTCTAAATTGATGAAAGCAAACAAAAATGCACGCAACTAAAAATTAATAGAAATATAATTGATTTTTCTCTTACCCTGTCATTAATCTTGAAAAGTTGCTGAGTCGCAAGATCCTTATCATCAAGTCTAAGTAATTTTGCAAATTCGCACAAGTCTACTTCTGTAGAAAACCTCTCAGTTCTGTTCTGCACCAATTCCTCTTCTGTTTTTGCTTTTATTAAACTGAAATGCAAAATATATTTTGTCATCAAAATTTAATGTGCATTTCTTATTTGTATTTCATATTTACTAGTACTTTTATTTCTTATTGGTATTTTTTTATTTTATTATTTTATTTCATTATTTTTTATTTTATTATTTTATTTTACTGGCAAAAAGAGACTTTTGTCTCGAACAGCGAAACATTTTCACTAACTGGACTAAAGTTTCAACTGTTGCCGTGAAATTTATAGCTAGTTTAGTGAAATATTTTGCTTTTCCAGAAAAATAAACTTTCGCGTGTATATAATATTTTTCTCTGTTGATAAGAATATTGTTTTTAACACACTGTTTATGTAAAATTGGCACAAGAGATAGTTATTTTAAAACTATAGAAATTGCTAATTTAACAAAAGATATTGTTAATGTAACAAAAAGATTGATTTTTCACAAAAGGTCGATAATTTTTCACAAAATATCGATAATTTTTCACAAAAGGTTGATAATTTATCAGAAAAAAATGATGATTAATTTACCCTAGTTTGTAACGTAGTTTATGAGCCTCAACTAAACTACTAGCATGAGGCATATGAAGCTGATGAGCTTTTGTAATTATTCTGCAATCATCGTATGTGTAGTCCGATACAGGAATTTGTAGAGCCCTGAAAAAAGCCCAATAAATTTTTATTACTTAAGAATAACTATTTTTTTCTGCTAATATTTGAAATTGACTCAGTTTTGTGTGAATAAACTTTTCGCGCCAAGTAAATAATAAAAATAATATTATATATATTTTTATTAATTTTCACATAAGAAAAATGATATTTTTTTAATTTTCACATAATAAAAACAATTTGCAATTTTTATTAATTCTCACATACGAGAAATAATATAATTAATTTTTTAATGTTCACATATTAAAAACAATATGCAATTTTTATTAATTTTCACATTCGAGAAATAATAATATAATATTTTTATTAATAATTTTGTTGGAGTTGAATGGAAAATTTTTAAACGAACAGATGCTACCGCCTGGCGGTGGAATCTGAAGGCTTGAAATTGTGCTTGCACGGTAAATTGAATGAACGAGTCAATAAATCATTATAAACTATAAATTTAATTTTTGCAAGAGAAATTATTACATTGTTGATAGTGTCGTTGAAAATGTATTTCTAGATCAATCTTTATCATTTAAATGATGTCAATCCTGAAAGATATATTTGTTAAAAATTAGTCTACAGTGCACGTGACCTAGTGATAACCGAGGCAAGCGCGATCACAAACTTTTGACTCATTCGATAAATAAAAAATAATTTAAAAAAAAAAGTAAAATAATTTTTCACTTTTTCAAGAATTTTTCAGATTATTTGATTAAAATATAATTTATTATTTAGTTTTTAAATAATCATTCATCTTTTTTACAATGATAAAAAAATTATTATTATTAATAAAAAAATTATAAATAACTGTCCGAAATTGCCATTAATTATTTATTATAAATAAACTTTTTAAATTTCACTTTCATAGTATTTAATTTTAAATCACCCAAAACTGCAATCGTGCGCAATTTTTTCTATAGTTATAAATCATTTACGCAAGTGAGCAATCGTAATTACTATTTTTTTTCTGTATAATTAACGTGGGGAAATTTTTAATTTCGAAAAGCTATACATTAACTCTTGCTACTCGTTTATTCATAGTTTTTTTTATTACATAAATGTTGTTAAAACACGTTATGTACTTGTAAGTTTTTGAAAAATTCTTTTAAACACTTTTTGAATTTTGCTAGATCTTTGGTCACGAATGAGCTTTTATACAATCTAGATTGTTATTATTATTAATGTTATTATTTGTATTATTATTGTTTTTTTTATTATTGTTTTTTTATTATTATCAATGTTTTTTGTTATTCATAGAAAAAAATAAGTCTTGTTTTTAGTCCACTTGGACTAAAATTTATCCTCAAATGTTTAATTTTAAGACCAAAACTTGACTTGATGCATCTTTTAGCCAAAATCTGAACTAGTTTTTAGTCTTTTTACACAGTAAAAAGAAAATCGTATTTTAAGATGCATCTGAAATTAATGCTATCTTGAAAATAAGATTGGTCTGCCTATTAGTATGCTTTCCACAA
>WNHD01001833.1:0-17226 GCA_011057455.1 Ganaspis sp. Gsp50 | reverse complement strand
GCAGCCCGGGCTGCCTTCCATACAAATCGTTTTGCTCGTTTTAATGTTTGAAAAGAGCGCTCTCAAGTGCAATTCTCACTAGAAATCACTTGAAACACAGTTGTGTACCTAAAAACTAGCTATCGAGTCCGGCTTTGGCGGGCATCTCAGCTAGCGGCGCGCATCCACAGTGCTGGAAGGCGAAGCATTTTTTTCTCATTACCATGGTTAAGAATAAATATGCTTTTAAAGAAAAATCTTTCTGTCCGCATGTCTGACCAAAATTTTCTACATTAATCACTCAATAACTACTTTACCAAATTTGATAATTCAGATAACATTTCTCTTAGCAACCGTTGCTATGGTAAAAGTTCCCCTTAGAATCCGTTGCTATGGTGACCAATCGCATAGCATCTGTTGTTATAACAACCACTCTGATATCACCTTTATTATTTATGCTTAATTGCATAAAAATGACATATGGGGATATCTCAGCTTCTAATCAATATTTTTTAATTTTCTAAAGTGCTGATTTTAATTTGGGTCAGTAGGAAATACTTTGCCAAGTTTCAACTTAATCGGCCAAATAGTTTTCAAGTGATGCCCGTACAAAGTTTTAGTCAGACAGAGAGACAGCATTTTTTTGCATTTTTGAAATGCTTGTGACTAAAAACGAATAATTATAACAAAAATTTTAAACTTTTGCATTTTGTTAGTGCTGATTAACTGTTTTTAATGCAGAAGTTAGATTTCTGCAAAAAATATAATGTAAATACCCTGCTGGTGCAAAATTTAAAGAAGAAAGGAATATTTTAGCTGTCCGACTGATGTATACATTCATATCTTGTCACGATTCAATGCGAAACTTTTTTAATGTCCCAAAACGTGGCAGTGATACCATTCCTTTTATAAAAACAGTAATCATTTTCCATGATCCACAATGTTACAATATTTCTTACTTTAAATATTTATAAAGGAAAAATCAAAAGCATCAAAAATGCGTTTTTTAATTTTTCTCTGCTTCTTTTGCACTTTCCTTGAAATTGATGGTTTTAAACTCGGTTTTAAACATTTGAAGACAGCAATTTGTAAGTTATAATAAATGGAAAATTGTCTTTATTTCGAAAAACAATCATAAATATTTTTGCGAAACTTATAATTTCTTGAAAAATAACAAAAAGTATTTTCTCGTAAATTAAACTATATTTGAAATATTAAGTGCACAAGTTATTGGGATTATATGTTAGAATTATGAAATATAAATAGATTATATAATAAAGAAATATAAATTAACTCATAATAAAAAGAGATAAATATAAAGTAAAGAATTAAAACCAAAATAAATAAGAATATTTGGAATATTGTGTGAACATAAGAAAATAAAAAATTAAGGATTAAACAAATCAATAAAATCGAGATAATTTAATAATTATAAAATATTGCAGTGAATTGTACACAAAAACACTCTACTTATCATGGTTGGTTTGAATGTGTCGGTTATCCAAATTCTGTTATTTTTATTCTAAATCGAAGAATGGCTTATGGCAAAGGTAAAAGATACCTTATATTATTATATATTTTATTATATACTTAAATTAAAAATAACGACAAAATCTCAAGTTGTTTGTAAATAATTATGTATTTTTTACATTATTCGCAAAAAAGCATTATTTTTCTATTTCCAGTTTTACATATTTCTTTGGAAATATACCTCAGCTTTCGATTGAAAATTAAAAAATATAAATAAAAAGAATACCCGCACGGAGAAAAACCGCAAGCGAAATGATCCAAAAACTTAGGTGAAAATTACTTACGGAGTTAAGTTAGATTACTTAAGTAAAAATTAACTAAGTACTTAAGTAGAATTTGCTTAATAATGTAGGCGAAGTTTACCTAATATGTTAGGTAAGTTATACTTAATATTCTTTTCAAAATATATAAACGTTAGGTAAATATTACTTAAGGGATGTTAAGTAGATTTTACTTTACTAAGTTTTTCAAATTTCACTAGGAATTTTTCTCCGTGTGAAGGCCTCAAAAATGAAAAATAAGACTTAATTTGGATAAAAGAGGGGTTAAGCATTCTTTTAGAAAGAAAACTCTTTTTTATTTAAAAAGTGCATGAAAAATGCTCTAAAATTCGCTATACATAAATTAAAATAGATTTACGATATTTCATTATTACTTTTTTACAGAGTATTGTGTGAAAAAAGTACGTGGATTCAATGGCGCTTTTCTTTACTATAATTGTGCAAAATCTTATCCCAAATAAATTAATCAGGCAATAAATTATTGATTACTTTAAATATGTAGTAACTTTTTATTATTCCCGTATTTTATGTATTTGAATGAATAAAGTAATTACTATGCATCGAAACTTTTCTTGTAGTTAAATTTATTGTTCTATTAATTTAATTCTTTAAAAATTTAATTTTACAAAAGGAGAGAAAGACGAATTTTTAGAATACTAAAAAAGAAATATTTATTTAGTAAAGTACTGTATTAGAATACTAAAAAATAAATTCTACAAAAGTTTTTGAAGCAAAAATCAGAAATGTGGATCTTGATAAGCAACACTAAGAATCAATAACTCGAGTATGAAAAATGCTTGCAATGATTTATAAATTTATTGTTTTAGTGAACTTTAAATATAATTCTTTATTGAATGTTAAAAATATTATGGGCAAATAATTAAGCTATTGTAGTTTAAAGGTTTTTTATTAAAATCTAGTGTCTTTTTACAAAGCTTGCAAGTCAATTATAAAACATTTTTACACTCGATTGCAAGAATTCAAACACAATTCACACATTCGAAACCGTTAACAATCATATATACATACAAAAATACAAATCGTAGTTATATTGAATACTGTACATGTATACATGCGCTAAACATTTTTCGGTAACAAAAATATGCGTAAATGAATGTTTTTAATAACATTTTATATCACACACACGCGGCTTTAAAAATCCAATGAAGATGTAATTATCAAAATATACGAGAAATTCAATACAAATGTTCCCTTAAATTTCAGACTACACATTTTTGTGAAAGCGTCGGCATATTTCTACGTTCCGATAATGTAGCGCTTCAACGATACGTTAAAGACTGAGCTGATGCAGAGTGAGAGACCCCTTCTTATACCCTTCAACGACTTCTGCTGTCTGCCGGCAGGAGTGCGCATGACTTAGTTCCGCGGGAGAGGGGATCACTTAGAGGTATAAAAGGGGATCACGCGGCATAAAAGAGCTCAGTCTTTGATGGCTCACTACAACGTTGTTTTCTCTGCAGAAAAAAAATTCCATGGAAATTTTTTTCCAAAACTTACAAGTAGCCATTGTCTATTGTCTGAAATGTATAACGAATTATTATAAATAATTAAATTTATTGTATAATAAATTCAGTTTGAAAAATAGAATTATCTTTGGTCTGGATTTTTAGAGAATACTTGTATTCAATTCCTACATTTTGATGAATCACATGGTTCATCATGATCAAAATTTACTGAATTTTGGTCCTGAATTATTTTCGAATATTCAAAAAGTGTGGACAGTACTTCTCGAAATATTCGAGTGAACAAGTGTGTATCAGATAAACTCTTTTATCTGCAAATTAATTGCTTGTTTTAAGTCACATTGTCTACAGAATTAGAATCCTGCTGTTGTCCCTTGTCGTCGATAATCAGAATTAGCCGTTATAATTCCGTCTCGCTTGGAAATGGCTGTTACTGCACTTCCAATTCCTTTGTAAATAGTATTATTGTGTCCGATGGACCTTAAATAATCCAGTACATGTTGCGGGAAACCTTTTTCGTTCTGAATCGTCATTGGAAATAGCTAAAAAGAGCGTCATTAAATGAAAATGTTTGCAAAAGTGATTCTCTTGTTATTTAAAATTAATGAAATCTTCTGTTAAAGGGAAAACAGATCATTATTACCTGATGGTGCACTCTGTAAGCATCTACAGCTTCTTTAATATCATAGTTTCCCCACATGTTCATCATCATTGTTAATGCTATTGCCGTAGTGATTTTTGTACCACCTGCTGCCCCAACTATTAACCTAACTTCATTGTTTTCATCGACCTGACGAATTAATAATTAGGTTCATTGTGTAATTTCTTACAGGGTGCTCTCTAAATATAAATCAGCGATAAGTGAGCCACTTTTTCAAATCAGCGCATATTCGCTGAGAATCAGCGGATTTTTAGGTTATATTTCACTGAAGCATTAACGCATATACGCTGATTTGAATAAGTGGCTCACTTATCGCTGAGAATCAGCGGAATCCCGCTGATCCAGATTTAGAGAGTTGACAACTGGTATGATTTGTTGTTATACTGGAATGCGAATTTTTACCAGTAGATGGGAAAATGATGTTTTCAGTCTGAAGCACAAATTCTTACCAGTATCGTTGGAGACATTGAACTCAACGGTCGTTTTCCAGGTTTTATGAAATTAACAGGTGAAGGTGGTATCCCAAATGCGTTTGTAATATTAGGCGAACTAAAGTCATCCATTTCATCATTGAAAATAATCCCCGTTGATTTTGACCTAATCAGTGCTCCCAGTCTGTCAAACATTTCAAATATTTTAAATTATACGATTAAGGTTATGTCCAAGATTCTGAATGATAATCTAGGGATCTACCTATATCTTTTTCTTCCTAAATTTTTTTCACAAAAATAATACTGAATCAAGAATCCATCATTAAATCAAACGCTTCAACGTTTCGTAAGCTGATTCCTCAAGTTTCAAAAATATATCTTTTGTAGTTTAAGCGAAGGTCACAATAAAAAGTCGATAAGTGTATTAAATTTACAAATTAATTTTTGTAAAACTACTTGTCCTTAAACCAAAAATTACATGGCTTTGCAACTTTAGGATAAGGAAAACTTGGGAAACTTTGGGAATTCAAAAAACCAAATGTGCCATGTTCGATTAATTATTATTTTTGAAAACAAACTTCAGGAAAAGGAAAGGTAAAAGTAAATCCCTAGCTTATCATTCAAAACAATGCACACGGCCATAAACTTACACTTGATTTATTGTCGAAGTAACAGATACAGCAGATCCGTCTGGAGCCAAAACAGACACATGGCATGTTCCATGGTCATCATTATTTGCAGTTACTGCTCCATAAAATTTTGGATCTAGACTTGTCGAAGAGTCCTTGATACGTTCTCTAACATCTCTTGCGTAAATTTCTGATGTGAAGTTCTTTACTAAAATATCTGAAAATATTATAAAGATATAATTATCTGTGAGTTATGTTTTCAAAATAATAACGATACTTACTAACTTCGGGTTCAAAATCCGGATCGCCTAATTCAGTACGTTTTCCATAGGCCCATTTAAATGTTTCGATAATTCGCTGCCAAATAATTTCAGTCTTCTCGATATGAAGGAATCCTTCTAGTACGTTCATCATTAATGATAAGATAACTCCAGACCCAGGAGGAGGAGCAGAGTACATTGTCATATTACTAATATTTATATGAATAGGCTCTTTCCAAACAACCCTAAAAAAATATTACAAAATTACAATTCGTATTTTTTGCTCCGAACCGCACATAAAGAACAGAGGAATACCTTGAAATTTGCAAAAACGTGAATTTTCAAAAAATATCAATTTTTCAACCCGTATTTTGTTAAAGAGCTAATTGATCCAGGAAAGTGTAGTGTTTGTAACCTCCGTCAAAATTCGTGTTTTTTTATGCCGAATCGAATACGAAAAGAAAAATGCAAAAAAAATTTCAGGAACACCTTGAAATTTGCAAAAACGTGAAGTTTTTAGAAAAGTCAATTTTTCAATTGATATTTTGATAAAGTGCTAATTGATCCAGGAAAGCGTAGTGTTTGTAACCTACGTTATAATTCGTATTTTTTTATGCCGAATCGAATACGAAAGGAAAAATGCAAAAAAAATTTCAGGAACACCTTGAAATTCGCGAAAACGTGAAGATTTTAAAAAATTCAATTTTTCTATTCATATTTTCTTTAAGTGCTAATTGATCGAGGAAAGTGTAGTGTTCGTAACCTACGTTATAATTCGTATTTTTTTATGCCGAATCGAATACGAAAAGAAAAATGCAAAAAAAATTTCAGGAACACCTTGAAATTTGCAAAAACGTGAAGTTTTTAGAAAAGTCAATTATTTAATTCATATTTTGATAAAGTGCTTATTGATCCAGGAAAGTGTAGTGTTTGTAACCTACGTTATAATTTGTGTTTTTTTATGCCGAATCGAATACGAAAGGAAAAATGCAAAAAAAATTTCAGGAACACCTTGAAATTTGAAAAAATGTGAAGTTTTTAAAAAAGTCAATTTTTCAATTCATATTTTGTTAAAGTGCTAATTGATCCAAGAAAGTGTAGTGTTCGTAACCTGACAAAAAATTCGTGTATTTTTATGCCGAAACGAATACAAAAAGAAAAATGCAAAAAAAAATCAGGAACACCTTGAAATTTGCAAAAACGTGAATTTTTCAAAAATATTAGTTTTTCAACCCATATTTTTTAAAGGTAATTGGTTCAAGAAAGCGTCTATTTTTTGAAAATTTCATTTGTTCAGTTAGATTTACTTAATTAAATTTCAAAAAAGGTAATTACTTTACTAAAATCACACCTGTAATCCTTGAAATCTTGTTCATCAATAATACCATTGAATGATTTTATTTCGTCACTTAATTGTTTTGCAATAGTTCCATTATAAAATTCTTGTATGCCAGTGTTAGACAGTATTTCTAGTGTTTTTGCTAATTGGGGTCTTTTTATTCTCTCCCCTGTCTATCAAAATAAATATGAATTTATGATTAGCATATCAAATTATCAAATCAGTATACAGTAGCCGTTCTCAATATGCTCGCTTCTCCCTATTATAATGCTCGAACGCTTCTCCCTCTTCCTACCTTCTTTGCGTTTCGCATTCATATTCGACACTGAGAGTGAGTTGTGAGTGGGGGAACCTGCTTTTCTGGAAAGTTATTTTTCCCCATGACCTAGCATATTGAGAGCGGCTACTGTATTTAGATGTATGTTTGTTTTATAAAATCAACTTCTACTTCATATTAACTTGAGTTATATACTCAATGAAGAGCAAAATTCTGTTAAATTAAAATTATTATTATTTAAAAGAAATTAATCAATTATTATTATTATTATTATTATTATTATTATTATTATTATTATTATTATTATTATTATTATTATTACTTAGAAGAAATGAACCAACAATTATTATTATTATTTAAGTGTTACCTTATATGTCGTATTGGTAACAGGGTTGATAAGTATTTCTGCCAAAGTCGGTTCTGCTCTAATTGACTTCTCTTTAGACTTGAGGTAGTGACTTAAGTAATTGTTGATAAGTGATCCCTTTTCACACAATTCAATAGTTGGTGCAAAAAGTTCTTTCCATGTTAGTTTTCCAAATTTCTGATGCGCTTCCCAGTATCCTAACAGTTCTCCTGGAACTGCGACAGCTAAACCACCTAAATGTACAGAATTAATGGATAAGTTATAATAAAATGATTTCAATTAAGATCGTTTTGCATTTTAAAGGAAAGATGCACTATATGTAGAATGAAAGTACAATAAGCATGATGAGCAATATGAACATAAGAAATATAATGAGCTAAAAAACTGGCAAGTGGGGAAAGCCGGAGTTCGATTCTCCGAGAGAAGTTATAAAGAAGTAAATTATAAGGTGGTTGGACTGTGATTATTTTCATTTTTCGAGTGTTTATTTATTTTCATTTTTCCAGTTTTTATTTTTGTTCATTTTTGCAGTTCTTTATTTATGTTCATTTTTGCATTTCTTTATTTATGTTCATTTTCGCAGTGTTTCAATTATTTTCATTTTTATAACTCAGTTCTAAAAACGAAGTGAATCGTACCTCTGATGGTAAGTAGAAAACTGCTCTTTCTTGAAGAGCTTTTACACCCAGTACCAAAAAGTCCACTTTTCTGAACTCTTCAAGAAAGAGCAGTTTTCTACTTACCATGAGAGGTACGATTCACTTCGTTTTTAGGACTTAATTATAAAAAGTATTGTTCGTAACACGTTTCAAAATCGCCTTCTTTTCACACTTGTTACGAAATGTGCTATTTTGCAGTGCTATGTTTTACATTGTAATATTTAAAGTTTTATTTGTATATAATTGGAACAAACCTTTATAAGCAGCAGCTGAATCTCCACCGAACATGTTACGGGTAGCGTGGCGTGATGCTCTTTCTCTAGCGTCCAAATAATGAGCTTTCTTTGTCGAAGCATCCCAAATTGTCATCAGAAAACCACCACCTAATCCCATGCTATGGAAAACCACAATTATTTTTTGCTTTTATTACACTCTTTAAATCTGAATCAGCGAAAAGTGTATCACTATTTCAAATAAGCGAAAATATCCTGACAAATCTACAAATTTTAGGTTATGTTTCACTGAAACATCAGCGTACATACGCTAAATTGAATCAGCGATACATTTACAGCTGAGAATCAGCGAAAATCGGCTGATTCAAATTTAGAGAGCAAATAACTAATTTAGTATTTTTTGTTATATAAATAAAATAAGTGAAATAAATGAAAAGAAAGTCATGAAATGGAAGAAATTCTTTTTGCGTATGTAATCTGATTGATATGTATTTTCTATTGGATTTTGGTCTTACCTGTGAAGAGATGCCACACCTTCACAGAGTAATGCAGCAATTGTAGCATCTACAGCGGATCCATTTTTTTTCAACATGCTTACGCCGATTTCGGCGCATTCTTGACCCATTGCTGACACTGCCGCCTAAAAATACGTTATTTTAACAGAAACATTTTATTTACTGAAAAATTATTTTTTTTTCATTTTTTCTGTCATTAGTCCGCCATTTTCTAATTTTATTTTATTTATTTATTTTATTTAAGAAAACAACAACTTTTTCTTTTATTTATTTTTGTTAACGAGAATACAACCAATGGTTACCATTGGCACATTAATGGGCCATTATTGGTTCACTATTGGGCCAATGGTTCCATCATTGGTTCATTAATGCGCCAATGGTTAATTTCCCACTGGGAACCGTCATAGGAAATATCATTATGTGTTAGTAGACGAGCTGACTCTTTATATAAAATAAATTGGATTCTAAATTGCGAGAAATGTAACGTGACTGCTCCACCTTGCGACACTGAGGTGAACTAAAATTCTCAGAGCTTTCTTCTACAAAACGCGGGAATATTTGAAAATTTTATAAAATAATATTTTAAGAAAAATACAAGAATTAACAAACAAAAAGAATTATTAAATTAAAAATTAAGATAATTAAATTAATTTAAAAAATTGTTAGAATTACTAAATAATCTTGGTTGCAAAATAAATTCATTAACTCTTAGTTGATTTTTATACTTTTTTAAACATTTTAATATTTTCAAATGTTACCGCGTTTAGCAGAAATCTTTGGGTTTTAGTTCAGCTTAGCGTCGCAAGATGGAACACTCACGTTACATTTCTCGCAATTCAGAAACCGAATTTATTTTATATAAAGAATCAGCTCGTTCACTGGCACTTAATAATATTTCCTGACCGTTGTCCACTCGTTAAATAAAGAAATAAAAGAAAAGATGATTTTAAAAAATGTCATTACTGTTATGGAATTATTGTTATGAAATGATTATTATTAATAACTCGTTTCTCAGTTAAGATGCATTATTAGAAAAAATATTCAAATTGTAATATAATCCTAGCTCGTATAGATACTATTGGAAAATATTAAATGACAACATTATTTTTGGATTTCCTTTACTAAAATTTATTACTAACCTGTTTGTATTTTCCAAGCGGCGCATCACTTAAATACTTATTGCCCCAAGAGTCTGTTTTTTTATTCTCCTTCGAATAAATTACTGCAATCGGCACAATGATGACAATTAGTAATGTAATTACACCCACCAGGAAGAATATTTGTTTCCGTGATATCCTGTTGAGAAATAATATAATTTGTATTTTAAACAAAAAAATAAATTCTAAATCTTTATTTATAAGAATTTTCTTGCCGAATTTGCTACAGACTTGTCTAGAGTATTTTTTCCGGTGCCAAGAACTTTTATCGCTCTTATGGGATAGTACATTTTTCTTTTCGTGTTCTCATTATTGATGAGAATGTGAAAATTAACTTCAAAATTTAAAAAGTCCACATTCTACATAGAAATTGAAAATCTAATCCTTCAAAATTTAAAATTCAAAATAAAGTGAAACAAATGTGATTTTTGAAATTGTCTTTTGTCTTTTTCGTTTCTGAAATTAAATTGTCTCAATTTTCTTCTAGTAAGAATTCACAGGTCGAAATTTTGAAAAATGTAAATATTGCACATTAAAAAATACAAAATGATATACATTTCAGAAAAGTGTTTAATTTAATCGATAAGATATGATAAAAAATTCGTCGTACTAAACCGCTTGACAGTAATACTACGTTCTGTCGTTGAAAGATTTAAACGGTTTATATTGCTGATTCATGAAGTATACATTTGTCGCTTTCGCATAAATTGAACCTTCTTTGGAAGTATTAATTTTAAATCTCTTTTTAATTCTTCGCAAATGTTTAATTCAATGAATTACATTAAATGTTTTTCTAAACAAAGAAAATAGTTGTTTTGTACAATTATCAATTAATTCATCGCAAAAGACATTTTCTCAAACATTATCACTCTGAAGAGTAAAATATATATATGTATATTTGAAATCAATTAGGTATTTTTTACATTATTTTAATTGGGATGATACTTTTGCTTATAAGGATTTTTTTTTGATAAAGAGTACTTTTATTTAGAGGGCATCCAGAAAGTATTTTTAGCAGTGCATATGTTTTCAATAAAGTAGTTCAATTAGAGAAGTTTTGTTATCCAGAAGGTAATTTCAGACAAAAATGATTGAATACATTTAATAAATAATTAATAAATTAATAAATTTAATAAATCATTTAATAAATAATTTAATAAATGATTAAATAAATATTTTGCAATTTAATAAGATTTATGTATAAAAGATAATTTTGTGTAAAAGAAACTTTTTAATTAATTAAATTTCTGTATTTTTTGAAGCTGCTTTTTTAAACTGGAACAATTTTTGCATTTTTTTAGTGCTGATTGACTGTTTTTAATGCAGAAGTTATATTTCTGCAGAAAATATAATGTAAATATCCTGCTGTTGCAAAATTTAAAGAAAAAAGGATTATTTTAGCTATCCGACTGATGTATATATTCGTATCTTGTCACGATTCAATACGAAACTTTTTTAATGTCCCAAAACGTGGCAGTGATACCATTCCTTTTATAAATGCAGTAATCATTTTCCATGATCCACAAAGTCACAATATTTCTTACTTTAAACATTTATAAAGAAAAAATCAAAAGCATCAAAAATGCGTTTTTTAATTTTTCTCTGCTTCTTTTGCACTTTTTTTGAAATTGATGGTTTTAAAGGAGGTTTTACAGATTTGAAGACAGCAGTCTGTAAGTTACAATAAATGGAAAATTGTCTTTATTTTGAAAAACGATCATAAATATTTTTGCGAATCTTATAATTTCTTGAAAAATAACAAAAAGTATTTTCTCGTAAATTAAACTATATTTGAAATATGTGCACAAGTTATTGGAATTGTATGTTAGAATTATTAAATATAAATGAATTGCATAATAAAGAAATATAAATTAACTGATAAATAAAAAGAGATAAATGTAAATTAAAGAATTAAAACTAAAATAAATAGGAATATTTGGAATATTCAGTGAACATTAGAAAATCAAAAATAAGATTAAAGATAAACAAAACAATAAAATCGAGATAATTAAACAATTATAAAATATTGTAGTGCATTGTACGAAAGAACACGATCTTTTGCCTGGTTGGTTTGAATGTGTCGGGTATCCAAATTCTCAGATATTTATTCCAGAGCGTAGAATGCTTGATGGCGAAGGTAAAAGATATCTTATATTATTATATATTTTATTATATACTTAAATTTTCCAAAAAAATTTGACCCCTCTGTTTTCAAAATTAAGTTTTATTTCTCACTTTTGAGGCCTACGGTCATTTTTTATTTTTTTTTTTTATTTACAATCGAAAGCTGAGATTTTCTCCAAAGATTTTACTTTACTAAATTTTTCAAATTTCACTTGCAATTTTTCTCCGTGCGAAGGCCTCAAAAGTGAAAAATAAGACTTAATTTTAATAAAAGAGGGGTTAAGCATTCTTTTAGAATGAAAACTCTTTTTTATTTAAAAAGTGCATGAAAAATTCTCTAAAATTTGCTATACATAAATTAAAATAGATTTACGATATTTCATAATTCCTTTTTTACAGAGTATTGTGTGATAAAAGTACGTGGATTCAATGGTGCTTTTCTTTACTATAATTGCGCAAAATCTTATCCCAATTGAATTAATCAGGCAATAAATTATTGATTACTTTAAATATGTAGTAACTTTTTATTAAAAAGTATTCCCGTATTTTATGTATTTGAATGAATAAAGTAATTACGATGCATCAAAACTTTTCCTGTAGTTAAATTTATTGTTCTATTAATTTAATTCTTTAAAAACTTAATATTACAAAAGGAGAGAAAGACGCTATTTTAATTAAAATTTTAAATATAATATTTTTATCTCAAAGTTTACATTTATTTACAAAGGGTATCTGTTCGGCTGGCATTTGTATCTTTAACACGAAATTTTAACAATCAAGTCGAAAAAGTAAAAATTAAATATTAAAAATTAATAAATAATTAATAAAATTTTCGATTTATATTTGAGTTTTTGCTTTTTTCCAGCCATTAATTTCAAATGGAGGAATAATATTTTTGCATTTTTGGAGCCTATTTTTGATATGCAAGAATTATATTTCTGCATTTTTTGAACTGTTTATTTAAATGGAGGAATTTTATTTTTGCATTTTAGGATTTGATTTCTTTTTGCAAAAATAATATTTCCGACAAAGATTATACTTCTGAATTTTTTGGAACTGTTTAATAAAATGGAAGAAATTTCTCATTTTTAGAGCTGATTGTTTTTAATAAAGAAGTTAAATTTCTGCAAAAATAATATAAATATATTAAGTGTTTGAAACTATACAGATTAAGAATGTTAATGTTAGCGAATTTGTAGTCAATAAGTAGGAAGAAATAAAACCATTTATATTATTACTATTTTTATTATTATCATTATTATTATTGTTATTATTATTATTATTATTATTATTATATTATTATTATTATTATTATTATATTATTATTATTATTGTTTTTATATTATTATTATTATTATTATTATTATAATTACTATTATATATATGTTTATATGCAGTTGATCGTATAAAAGAATTTTATGTGCAGTAGTTTCATTCAAATAGCTGTCATTCTTAAAAAGACCTTGAAAAGGAAAGTCGGATTTTTGTACATGATCTAACCTACTTAAACTAAATGGATAAAAAGTGTACTCAATTTGTTTTTTGTGAATTTAAATTTCGCTTTTTTAGCATTAAGGGCATGTGATGGAAAATGACGTAGGTGGTCACGTGACCCATGAAGAAAATGTTTTCCGCCGATTTACTCTTAAAATAATAAACATATCGTTCTGGAATTTAGTAAACATTCATAAAATATCATCAGAATGGTCTGTCTGGTATGAATTTATTAGAAATTTTGTTTAAAAGTTATTTTATAAAATTTTGAAAAATCAACTGACCGTAACGGGTAATTTTATAAAATAACTTTTGGGCAAAATGATTAAAAAATTTATACCAGGCAGACCATTCTCATGGCATTTTATGAATGTACGCTAATTTTCATAACGATATGTTCATTATTTTAAGAGTAAAACGGCGAAAAAAATTTGTCTTATGGGTCACGTGACCACCTATACGTCATTTTTAATCACATGCCCTTAAGGGCATTGCAAGAAATCTGACGTCAATAGTCACGTGACTCATAACCAAAAAATTCCCCGTCGTCTTGTCTCAAAGATAATGAATTTATCATTACGAAAATTTGTAGATATTCAGAAATTATCATCTAGATGGTCCATCAGGTGTCGGCTGATTGATATTTTTGTTCAAAAATAATTTTATATAATTGAATACACTTTGATGATTTGATAAAATTGCTTTTGTGAAAAAAAAACATAAAATTAAATCAGACACTATTTTGATGAAATTTTTGAATGACTAGCAAATTTTGATATACATTATTTTAAGAATAAAATAAGGAAGAACTTTTATATATGGGTCACGTGATTGCTGACATCATTTTTCATCACGTGCTATTAAAAAAATTAATTATGTATAAAGGATTTCAGTAATTGAGATTATTTAAAAGAAAATAGAATATTTTTAGACAGATATATTATTGTTTCTCTGAAAAGACAGAAGTGTATTTTTATACATGTATACAACCAAAGCCACGTGCTTTTATGACAATGTAACTGCCAATGAAGATTATCAACGACAAAATCAGTTAATTATGGCAATGAAGTTTCTTTCAATTTCTTAACTTGTTGATTATTATTTTAATTATAATTTTCATTAATATTTCAATTATTAATAATATTTCATTATTAATTAGCAATTAACGATTATTTAAAATTACTGAAAGTCATAACTAAACTTTGAAGAATATCATTTTGTTCTCTCTGTGTTAAAATAACTAAACAATGAAGGATTTTAATCTTATAGGTTCACTTAATTCTCTCTTAATTTAAATTAGGTTCATTTTATATTTAAATAAATTCCAGTTAATAGTGGACATTGACATTTAGCACATTCTTAAGCTCACATAATTTTGTACACCCAGAGAAATTGTTTATTTGAATTAAATATAATATTATTTATTTGGTTCCAATAAATAATACATTTATATTTATTTAGTTCAAATAAATAATATATTTATTTGTCTCAAATAAACAATTTATTTGATGCAAATAACGTTTTATTTGTCGTAAATAAATTTGTTATTTAAATAAAATAAAATTTATGTAAACCAACATTTATGTAAATTAAATTTATGTAAGTCAAATAAAATTTATGGAAATAAAAATCACATTTATTTAAGCTAAATAAAATTTATGTAAATAAAAACAACATTTATTTAAACTAAATAAAATTTATGTAAATAAAAATAACATTTATTTAAACGAAATAAAATTTATTTGAAATAAATAAGTTAGTATAGGTTCTGAGATAAATATATTTTTTCACTGAGTGTAAGTAATAAAAAAGTAAATGGAAAATGATTTGTACTAACTTGACCATCGTAATTGTTAAAATTTATACAATGTCTATTCGCCGGGCGGGTAATCGTGACTGAGCAGTAGTGTTATGTTTGAAAATCCTAAGACACGAGACAGATAAGCTCAAAAATACTTGTCTGCGCATTGCCCATAAATTGAAACATAGGCAATGTGACGAAGAGAAAGAGTCTTTGCCTTGCATCGAGGTTATACGTTGCAAGCCTTTAGTGTTGGTTTATACTATATAGATAACGAATTCAACACCTACAACTGTACAGGTTCTTCCATATAATTGTAAAATATATACGCGTGACAAAACGAATTAATGATTACAGGAAAAAATCTGTCTAGTTTACTCTGTAGCTACTGGTAAATCAGCTAATAATGGAAAATTATTTACGATCAAGGAAAAACGGGCTTTTAAAAACATTTTTGCATTGCCAACATTGCAAGTTTAGTACACTTGCATTTAAAAACTTTAATAAATGCAACTATAACTGTAACAATATTCCTCAATTTTTCTGTCCATTTTGGAACAAAATGTAACATTGCGACGTTCTTTGTTGGCGCAAAATTGCGGCAATATCTGCGTGAAATATTGTGAAATATTGCATGCATATTGCACGGAATGTTGAGGCAATATTAAGGACGTTTAGTTGATTAACATAACCTCAAACTATTCAGTAAATCTGTAATTGGGCAACCAGAGAAATGGTATCCTTGTCTCAGAACCAACTAACTTATTTTTTTGTTTCAAATAAATTTTATTTGATTCAAGTAAGAATTTATGTGATTCAAGTAAAAATTCATTTGATTTAAATAAATTTTATTTGATTCAAGTAAAAATTTATTTGATTTAAATAAATTTTATTTGATTCAAGTAAAAATTTATTTGATTTAAATAAATTTTATTTGATTTAAATAAATTTTATTTGATTCAAGTAAGAATCTATTTGATTCAAATAAACATTTTATTTCTGCTAAATGAAATATTTATTTAAAACAAATAAATAATTTAGTTGGTTCTGAGGCAAATAGGGTAAATGCTAGTAAGTTCTGCCAGTATCAATAGTCGGTCATTTATTTATTTTCCATTAAAAAAAAATTGTTAAACTGTTACAAAGTGAGTAGTAAAACAAAAAG
Source organism: Ganaspis sp. Gsp50 (assembly GCA_011057455.1). NCBI lineage: Eukaryota > Metazoa > Arthropoda > Insecta > Hymenoptera > Figitidae > Ganaspis > Ganaspis sp. Gsp50. The sequence goes on along the minus strand of WNHD01001833.1, from coordinate 840 downwards.
TTATTTTTACTTTATGATAAAAAGTTTAAAGGATAATTATTTACAATAACTTATAAGTTATAACGCTTCAAAAGTGGTGGCCCAACTTAAATTCAGTGGCCGACTACTGGGTGTTTTACCCTATACGGTTATTTGTTTCAAATAAATTATATTGAATTCAAATAAATCTTTTCTCTGGGTGTGTTTATAATCAAATAACAATGGAAATACAAATAAAATAGATTTAATAGAATTTCGAAAGATAATTGTACAATTTTCATAAAAAATTAGATTTAACCCAAAATTGTTTTTAATTATTATATAACAATAAAATTAATTCATCAAAATTTGCTTTCCAAATCGCTTCTCTATACAATTTTTGAAAAATAATTTAATATAATAACGGCTTATTTTGATTGTAAAAAAATTCTTTACAATATCATCGTATGGATTTTTAAACAAATACACTGTTTATTAATTATAAATGATTTTTATGGTTCGTAGTTATAGTTGATTGATAAACAATTAAAAAAGTTAATGAACTGCACATTTGTTTAAAAATCCATGCAGTGAAGTTGTAAAGAATTTTTTTCTGAAGAAGCCATCATTGAATTAAATTCAATCACTTTTAAGATTTTTTATAAAAGTGACATGGCCATAGCAAATTTTGATGAATTTTTGTTGCTATATAATAATTTAACAACAACTTTTTTGTTGCTATATAACAATTTAACAACAATTTTTTGTTGTTAAATAAACTAAAGTTTTAAATGAAAGAATTTATCGAGCTTTCTGCTCCAAAGATAATTAATTAAATAATTTATCAAGGAACTCAGAAAAAATCAGAGGACAGGGTGGGAT
>WNHD01001832.1:0-18776 GCA_011057455.1 Ganaspis sp. Gsp50 | reverse complement strand
CTTACTTTATCAGTTTCGATAGATTTTTTGCTGCTCTTTCGATTGGTCAAATGCATTTTTGTTTAAAAAAATTATTTGACCTTGAAAACTAATAATAAATAACAAATTTGAGTTTCTCTTAAAGAGCGACCCGATTTTTTTTATTTTTTTTATTCTTAATCGAAAGCCCAGACTTTTTCCTAAAAAAAATCTTAATACCAAAAAGTGGGATCAGAACTCTAAATCCACGAAAATAGAGGTTGAATACAATCCTACGCCTCGCATCGTACCTAAAGCATTGGTCACGCGACGCGCGCCGCGTCGATCACTGGCGTAGGATCGCATTCAACCTCTATTTTCGTGGATTTAGAGTTCTGATCCCACTTTTTGGTATTAAGATTTTTTAAGGAAAAAGTCAGGGCTTTCGATTAAGATTAAAAAAATTAAAGAAAAATCGGGTCGCTCTTCAAGAAAAACTGAAATTTTTTTTTTATTAGTTTTCAAGGTCAAATAATTTTTTTAAACAAAAATGCATTTGACCAATCGAAAGATCAGCAAAAAATCTATCGAAACTGATGAAGTAAGAATTTTTTTTATTAATATTAGAACAGTAAAAAATAATGAAAGTCAACGGTGTCATGCAAGAAGTCAAAAATTTAAACCCCTCTCCCCCTTTAAATATTCACCCAATATTAAAAATCTTTGCCAAGTAAACTACCATCATATAGAACAACAATTTGTCAAAGTTTCAATCGGATTGAATTTTTGACCAGTGACACTTGGGAAAAAACCACCCATATACTGGAATAGATTTGGGGTAAATGTGAAAGTAAGAGAATATCCCAAAGGATTTTTGGTACAAAGTGGGCAAATAATACGATTTTTTTTGTATAAAAAGGGTATAATTTACTTTTAAATTTTAGTCAATTACCTAATTAGTAATTAAGTCGCTTGACAGTTATACCTCGAGAGTTATACTCCGTTTACATAATCTAAGTGCAAATTATTTGCAAACAAGAATATCTGATTTCTTCATTCATTGGAGCCTTGAGAATATGAACCGTTTTAAAATATTAACATTCCTGACATTACGGTGCTCACATGATCTTGAAACATTGGTAGTACCAACCGGTAGTTCTGGACAAAAACCGGTAATTTTGGGAACCAATCGGCAGTTCTGGGTTTCAATTTCAACATTTCAATACGATGTTTTGGGTTCCAATTGGTAGTTCTGGGTACCAACCGGTAGTTCACAGTTCCAATTGGTAGATCTGGAAACCCACCAGTATAGTAGTACAAGGTATCAACTGGAAGTTCTGGGTTTCATTTGTTAGTTCTTACTACCAACTGGTAATTTTGGGTACCAGTTGGTAGCATTGGGTATCAACTGGTAAATTTAGAAAGCAATTGGTAGTTCTGGACATCAAAAGATAATTTTGGGTACCCATCGGCTGTTCTAGGTTTTAATTTCAACTTCCAACCGATACTTCTTGGTTCCAATTGGCAATTCTGGGTACCACCTGGTACTTTTGAATACCAACCAATATATCTGGAAACCAACCGGTAGTTCCAGGTATTAATTGTTAATTCTGCAAATAAATTGAAAATTTTGGGTACCAAACGGTTGTAATGCTCCAACTGGTAGTTTTAAGTACCAGCCGATAATTCTGGGTACTAATTTGTAGTTTTGGATACTAATTGGTAGTTCTGGGCATCAACTGGTAATTTCTGGTGCCCATCGGTAGTTCTGGGTTTTTATTTCATCTTTCAGTAGAGACTTCTGGGCTCCAGTTGGTAGTTCTTCGTACCAATAGGTTACTTTTGGTACCAATCGGTGGTTCTATGTCTTTGGTAGGTCTGACGATGAGTACCAACCAGCAGTTACGGGTATTAACTGATAAATTTGGATACCAATTGGTAGTTCTGGATACTAATTGGTAATTTTAGGCATCAACCCGTAGTTTTAGGTACCCATCGGTAGTTCTAAGTTACAATTTCAACTTTTTAATAGTTAGTTCACAGTTCCAATTGGTAGTTCTGGATACCAACTGGTATTTCTCGGAATCAACCTGTAATTTTGGGTGCCAATCGGTATTTCTAGGTTTCAACTGGTAGTTCTGGGTACCATCCGATCCTATTTGATCCAGTTACACCATTCATCTAGCATAATTAGTCACCAAATTTACCTTAACGTTTAGTATAAAGATAACAGTTTTATCTTTATAATTAATAACAGTGGTCGTTTAGAAAGTATGCAGTACTATATTTGTTTCACTTAGTCTGCAGTATAAGTCCAAAATGTCCAATCATATTATTAAATCAAAGCAAAATGAATCAAAAAATGTTGTATTCATTGTCATTGTTCTTAAACAGACCCAAGTGCCATTACTGACATAATTTTGTGAAATTTATCTTTTAACTGTTTTTATTGTTGGAGGAATTAAATGGAAAAAATCGACGAGTGTCTTGGGACGTATATTGTCGTGCTTATCGCTCTCAACGAACCGGAGATTCAGTAAAGATACGTCTTATCGTTAATAACCTTTTATCGCAGTAAGTCTTCGACTCTCGTGTCACATTAATACATTTTATCAATAAAGCAGCTATACTAGCCTTTGACAATTTCTGACAAGAATCTGATCGAGTGCCATAGGAAATTCTATAACTCGTCAACTTTCCATTTGTTTCATTCAGCAGTAACAATGGAGGAATCTATTCTAATGGTGAATATATACAGTCACTTTTATATATACCTACATATAATCGAAATTGTTCTCTAACAATTGGAAAACCATTTAAGATTTTATGCCATTGCAGGCAATTTCTGTTGAAAGAATTGCTCAAATTGAATAGATTGAATTATACTTGTAGACAAATAAAATAAAAGTTTTATAATCGAATTTTTTATCATTGACTTTCATTTTTAAGATACATGAATTTACGTTATTTCAAATGTGAAAGAGAAAATTACAAAAAAAATTATTTTAAAATATTTGTTCTTAGCATTTTGAGTTTTTCTGTTAACAAGAAAAGTAGAGGGCAAAATCTGGAACTTAGTAATCACACTAGAATTTACTCTTTCATTATAGTCTGGGAAATTGAAAACAATCAAAAACTAATAAACATTTCTTGATTTTTTTAGAATTTAATGGAAAAGAAAAATCTAAGCATTATGGTTACTAATTTTGATAATTTTTTAAAAATTGTTTTTAAAGGCTTTTTTTAAAAAAAACCCTTGTAAATACTGTCTTTTCGATTTCTTGTTAAAATTTAGTATTAGTGACACTTTGTTACAGCGCTACTTTCTCATTTTATAAGCTTAATGAAAAAAGAGGACACAGACAATAGACAACGCCGTCGATTCTTCATCGACCTTCGCATAGCATTAAATCAAAATAGGTATGCGTAATAAGCCATTCACAATAAATGGCACTCCTTCTACAGTATCCTTTCCGTGATTTGACGCAACTCAACAAAAATTTGGTGAAATTGAAACAGTTTTATGAAACCTGCTCAGTTTATGACAAAAACTACTACCAAAAATAAATATTTTGCTTCAAGAAATAAAAATTATTGAGTGTGATTACATGAGTGTAACCGCCTTTAAATAAGTTTCATACTTGCGCATGCGCAATAGTTTGTAACCAGTGCTGCTAACAGCGACGCCTCATAATTTCAAAGTGAATTAGCACACGCTAGTTCCCTTTCCATCATCCTCAAGTTGGCACCACTTACCTCCAACTTGCGCAGCAGTTACTTACGCATATCTAATTTCAAACCGATTGTCTAAATAATACTTACTCATTATTGATAAGAATGTAAAAAATAAAATCATAAATATATGCTTGCAACTAAATTACTTGCAATGAAGAATGGGAATTTTTAATTACGAGTTATTGAAAATTTTACTTGAAAATTCGGAAACTTATTTTTAATTTATTTAAACATTTGATTTATTACAAAACTGTAGAAGGCAATAAAATACAAGTCAGTTAAATTTCGGTTGACTGAAAATTGGATTCATTTTATCCGTTAGATGTGGAGTCTTTTATTGAAAGCAAAATTTGTTTTTTTTACTTGACTTTTATGATATAATTGAAAGTATATTGTTAACTTTAAAAGAATATCTTTTATACAGAGAATGAGGTTTTTCAAAACAAGACATATACGTATTCTATAAAGGGTAACTTTATCCGATAGTTAGACGTAGATATATAGTCATGGTAAAAGACGTCTTCTAATAATTGACGATTATTGATTCAAGCCTCCCTTTTTCATCAACAAACGGCGATAACCTGGTCAGATCTTCTGGACATAAACTATCTTAACATTTTCTACCATCAACAAAATCAATAGCGTCACAAATAGAAAAAAAAATGTTTAAATCCATGTTCCCTTAAAAACTATTTTTTCAAATAAAAAGTTTATTATTCTTTTAAAGATTTAGAAAAAATTCGTAAAATTTGATACAATTATTAATCTTTGTATTTCATAAATCACATTTTGCAAAAGAAGAACAATAAAAAAAAAGTTTCTTAATTAACCAACACTATTCTTCTATTTTATTTAAGATAATTCTGTATATAACTCAATTGACAAAATAGGTTAAAATTAATAGCTCTTTCCGTACATATAAGACACTTGATAGAACTTTTAGTTGAAAAAACAGTATATTTGTGTCCTAGATAAAAAAATCGTTGACATGCACTTGTTTTTTTAAACTCAAAATCAATAATTTATATTTATAGATAAAACATTAAAGTGACTTGCTCAAGGCATTTGTTTAAAATCTAGAGGCAAATGATTTTTTTTGTTTAAAGGGCGTAAATCCTGAATTTTTATATCAAATTTTCTGGGCAACTTGCAGATGAAATTATTGATGAAATTGGAAGTGCTTCCAACCCAATTAACCCTAGAGTGCTATTACCGATGGGGAACACTTTAGTTCAAAGAAATTTTCAGCTCACATAAAATTTTATTGTACTCAGGACTGAAAGTTGACCGCCTCGCATTTGGATAATGGAAATATTAGTCAAGGATAATGGCTTCATTTAATGTGAATTATCAAGTATATTTATATCTAAATCGCTTATATTTAAATCACGAAGCTCTTTATTTGAATATTGATTTCATCATTGGAAAAATATTTCTATTTTTAAAATAATAGTTTATTGACAAAATACTCGAGTTTCTGTCATCTCGTTTAATTTTGAAATTCGAAATTCAATGCAATTTCACGAACTTATTATTGTTCGATTCTTAAGGGCATATGATGAAAAATGACGTTGTTGGTCACGTGATCCACAAGGCAAATTTTTTCCGACGTTTTACTCCTAAAATAATAAACATATCGTTAAGAAAATTAGTAAACATTCATAAAATATCATCGGGATAGTCTGTCTGGTATGAATTTATTAATAATTTTATCGAAAAGTTATTTTATAAAATTACGTGTTATACTTAGTTGGTTTTTCAGAATTTTATAAAATAAATTTCAAACAAAATTAATTAATAAATTATAATACCAAATAGACCATTCTCATGGTATTTTATGAACGTATACCAATTTTCATAACGATAAGTTTATTATTTTAAGAGTAAAGTGGCGGAAAAAATTTGCCTAACGCGTCACGTGACCACCTACGTCATTTTTCATCACATGCCCTTAAGCTATAATCTAAATTTATTATGTTTTAAATATCTACTTTTGAAAACGATTATGTTCCAAATGAGTGCAATTTCAGAAGTGTGTAGTTCTCGAAAATAGCTCATTTAAAAAATAAAAACTTTAATGTATATTCAGGGATAAGAAACTTAAAGAGAAATTTTATTTTCTTAATCATACATTTATGAAGTTAATAATCCGTACATAAAACCTCATTAAAATGGGGTATTTCAGAGTTGTATTGGCATATATGTCGATAAACTAATAATGAAGTAAATAGCGCTACGCTGCTTCATGCAGAAAATAGTTTTCCTTTGAGTAAATGAAAATTAAATCTTTGATATTTAGTTTTATATATAGATTTCATTTACAATGACTTTTAATTAGTCCAAGCTACAACCACGAATTTATCTCGAATCGGGGACCCACCGAATATAACCTCTCAAAATTCCGTTCCTTGCGTTCCTTGCAATTTTCAGTTTTCATTCCTCTAATTATTTTTAGATTTCCACTTCGAACTTCCGCATCTTTTCCTTCTTTGATACTCCATCTTACGAACTTTTCTGTCCTCAATTTTCGTCCTCAAAATCTACCTGCCATGAATTTGCAGCCTCCAACATTTCCTCCCTCCAATTTTCTCTTATCAAACATTTGCTTCCTTAAACTTTTCGTCACTAATTGTAAGAAAAAGAACAATGTTATTTTAAGAAAAAAAATGTTGTTGAAGAATTTTGTTTCCTCTAACAAATTTTAGTTGGATTTATTAAATGGGTTTGCCCTCAAAATCCCCTCTCTTTAAACAATTCCTAAACAAAACTTCCCTCCTCGAACTCTCTTGACAAATAGTTGCGTTTCGCAAAATTGCAAAAATAAAACTTTAGTTTAATATATTTTTAGCTCAAACGTATTTCAATAGTACAGATAAAAGATTCAAGACTACTTTTTTAAATCTTTTTATATCATATATTATTTCATATAACATCTATCTTTGTGAATCTTGTTAAAACTTGCTAAATCCGTTTATAACTTGTTGATTCTAGCTAAATCTATTTTTTCGAAGATAAAATTTTAAACATTTTTTCTTTCTAATAATAATTTGACATTAAATTAATTGTCAATTTGAAATAATAAGAATTTATCTCTTTTAAAATAATTAACTTTCCTATTACTTTGACTTATCTTTAACTTTTATCACCTCTTGTAATTAGCAATTGATTATTATTTACGCATCCAAGTGTTGCACTTTCACTTGACATTTAACGTCCTTTTTATCTAGGAATTCTGAATACTATAAGAAATTGTAAACATGAATTTTAAAACACAAAATACAATTTGCAATCCAATATTTTGAACAGTTTGGTTCCTTTCAAAAATTGAGAAAAATGGGTACATGTAGTTCAAGTTTATTCACTCTAGGGCCTCGAAGGAAGTAGGATATATATTTGCATTGATTATTATCTAAATGCAAATAATAAAATAGCGTACGAATGTTATCGTCAACCGGATCTTCTCTGTTATCTCTAAGATAACCGTGTATGTAAACCAGTTTTGTTTAACTTTCAAGGCCAATTTTAGTTTCTTATGTTTAATAATAGTATCAGGAATTTGCATAAACATATATGCTAATTCACAAACTCGAGACATGAACACACTACAATTTTTAGAAATAACGGAGAAATTGATATTGTGATTGCAAAAAATGTAATTTTCGAAGATTTATGTAAAGAAAAATCTAGTCTTAAATTTTTCGAAATTTTTAAAATGTGTTTGTGCATATATACGGGCAATGAGTTTTTTACATTCGCATCAATCATCAACAGGTATTAAATTTTTTTGTACGAAAATAATTGGCAGTAATTTATGCGTCATCTCTCGAGTCTCAAGTTCGCTCGACTGATTGAGGTCTTTCGGGTGTCTGAAAAACGAACAATGCCCATTGAATTAGAAGCTACTTGTCGTAGAGTGAAAAAAAATCGAAAAGGGTGGTAGCCTGTGATAACTGAAATAAGCAATTGGCTTTTTTAACTCGAGAGCAATATTTCCCTTTTAAAAATCTTCACAACGACGAGGGGAAATTCCACTGAGACGATCGCTAAGATGCACAACAATGAGACATGAAAAGATAAGAAAGTACGCACTGAACTCTACTGCAAACTCAAATTTGGAATTGTCGGTTCAGCAAAATAAAAGAAAATAAAATTAACCTTTATTTAATCACAATATGCTCCATATTTCCTCTTATTAAATCTCTCGTTAAAATAATTATTTTTAAAACAAAATGTGCATTGAATAAACATTATTGAAAAATACGTTTTTATTTTATTGAATATAAATTCACTTCTTTCGATACTCGCATATTAACAGAGCTACCACTGAAGTGAATATGAGTAGAATTGCGACAATTGCGAGGGCTTTTATATTCTCCAGTAGCAGATCCGTCTGCGTATAGAATTCGGTGCGCGCGCCGCTCATGAAAAGTGGGGATCACGCTCCCTCACCACGCTCTGGTCTGCCAACCAATTTTGTTTGGTTGCGCGCGCACAACCCTCTTAACTCTCTCCCGTTAGGGGGGATATAAAAGCCAGCTTAATTCTCGTCGCTTATATTTCCTTCAACTGCAGCTCCACTAAAATGCAAGTGGAAGAGTTGAAATTATTTTCTGATTCTCTCAAGCAGAATTTGACTCTCATTTCATATGTAGACGTAAAAGGAAATATTAAGCTCAACTTTTCAATTTAAACAAATTTTTATTTAATAGTTTCTGTATATAATCAATAACTATAGCAAAAATTAAAATTAAAAAAATTGCAATTAAAATATTTAGTTATTTCAAAAAATATATTGTTGAAATATTTTCATTTGTTATAAATCCTTATTATTGTCGGCTAGTGAACAAGTTACGTCTGCTATTGATTTTCAACTGCTTGGAACAATTTCTTCAATCACGCAGGATTATATTTCAGATGATTGTTTAGTGTTGAACTTCTATAAGAAAATAAAGTTGCATTAGAGTTTTTATAAAAATTACATTGCTCAATTGTTAGTATCCCCTTTGGAAATTAGATATGGCGGCAAAATTTTGAAATTCCTGGAGAATAAATTTATGATCTTATTATCATTGCCATGTGAAGAAAATCATATAATCTAGCATCAATATGATATTCTTGTGCAACGTCGCGAATTTTTTCCGCATCGGCTTCCATCGAAGCCCTGCGATATCGAGCTTTTCAAAGGTTTCCTCAATAGATAGGTATAAACGCTGTAGCTGTGCAGTGAAACAAACGTTTCAAATGAAAAGGTGTAAATTACTCTATTTCTACATGTATACCTCCATATTGTCACTAGGATTGTTCCTGGATTCATTGTTTCGTCAGAAACAATAACATTTCAATTTCAATTAGTTTTCTACACAAGAAAAGTTTTTGACATACTTTTTTTAATACTCTAGATACTGTCATTTTTACACGGAAAACCCTTTCATATTGCAATTTATCAGAAATTCAAATATTGACGTACATCGAACATTTCAAAAACGTACAAGTAAAATCAAATCATCATGAATAAAACACAGTATTTAAATATTCCATGGTTATAAGGTCAGAACAATTACGGCACAGCTCATTATTCAAAAGACATTATGCTACAATGTTTCAAAGTCTTGTAAACACTGTAGAAAAGTTCCAACTTTGTAAAATAACAGTAAATGCAATTGTAGTGCATTAACAACTTGCAAAATTTATACTGTGCAAAAATTATAATAATATAATAAAAATAACTTTTTAATAAGTTTCTATTTTACATTATTGTTATTATTACACTTCAATATTGTTGTTTTTTATATTTTTAAAATAATGTTAATGCTATCTTCAAATCAATTTCATTTTTTGAGAGCGTAGTCTTGCGAATAATGTGAAACCGATTTAAAAAAAGTTTGTATCGTTGCAGCTAAATGAGGCTAATGGAACCATTGGGTGTTGATCCCAACGTGATTGAACTAACAGCTCTAAAAAGATGGGGTGACTTTCCAACTCAGCATCGATTTACCGACTATTCGAGTGCTTTAGGCGAATCGGCAAATTACACTTCTAGTCCATTTCCCTGTCAATCAGAACTTAATAATAAGATAGCACTATGGTACGTAAAAGGTCAAATTTCCAGGATTTCTATTTTAGCTACGTTTACATCTTACTTACATTTTACAGGACTGGCGATATTTCTATCCTACGAGTGGATGCTGTCGTCAATCCCACCAGCGAAACTATGGATGATAATGCATTGACGTGCCAAAGAATTTTTACTCGTGCAGGGCCTGGTCTTCAAAAGGAAATCTACAACGAAGTTAAAGGTAATTTTTTAAAAGTAATTCATGAAAAAGTAAAAAAAAGCTCTCGGAAACATAATTTCGGTTGTTGAAGCTTACAAAAAAGTAGACTAGAGTCAGAGAACATACAATATTGGAAATTATAGTTTGCATGATCGGGAAGAATTCTTAATTCAGAATTTGTATGTAGAACATTACAGCTCAGTAAGCAGATCATGACTGATCACTTAGCTGACGTGAGCTCCCTTCTTATATACCATTTTGTGACCACCCCTCCAGAGAGACTCCAATCCCGCGCGCTATTGGCTGGAAGCGGAACCTGCTAAATGGTATGAAAAGAAAGGGAGCTCCCGAACGAGCTCAGTCTTCATCGACTCTCAGTGCTATCAACTTGGTTGTAAACTAAATAGATATTTTAAATCGCTTTTTAGCAAATATATAAATATATTTTTTCTAACAGCTTGGAAAATTAACGATTAATATTTTACGATGCCATATCATTTTCTCACCAAACGTGTATATTTCTCTGAAATCGTATTAGATAATTCAAATGACAATAATGCGTCCTTTAAGTGCGGGTTGATTTTAATAATAATAAATGCTGCACTTTAAACTTATTTGTAACAAAATAAATAATTTCATAAAATATACAAATCAATAAAATAATTGTATAAAATATAGAAAATTCTAAGAATCATTTGTGGCATTTTACATTCGAGTCATTTTTGTTTTGTTTCATAATTCAATGGTTAAAGTATAAACATAGAAATAAAATTTTACAATTATCCGCAGTAAAGTTTTCAGCGAACTGCAGAAAATAGTTTTATGCTTTCTTGCAAAGCAGTAAAAAAAGTGAAGTCAGTGGTGCGTTTTTCACGTAAAATTAAACATGGATTTATTTCATTTTAAAATTTTTTTCCAAACTTCACTCTGCGATTATTTTATTTCTTTCATTATTCAAAGTTCGTATTCTCATAAGTTACGTAATGTGTAATGACATTGTATAATAATTACAAAACTAATTATTAATTTACTTCGTTAAATATTTCATTTATATATTTTTATCAAATTTTTTTTAATAAAAAAAATCCAAATATCAAAATCCAGAGAGAGTATCCAAGTACTCTTGAAGAAAATTAAAGATGTACGCAATAATTTTTTTAAGAACACCTATTAGAAAATTTTGATGTTAACTCATCTTTTATTTGCAATTTAAAAGTTAAAATATTGCTTTTTAACAACTAGGCTGCCGGAAAACCTATATTTAGGCTTAATTGCTGGATTTGCCAAACGCCTGCAGCATACAGGTTAATTGATTTTAAAAACAAACCTAAATCTTCATAATTTAATTCCTAAATGTTTGTTGTTTGAAATAGAATTCAGTTTCTTCAAAAATAATGTTATTGACTGTGATAATTTATTTTCCCATCAGGAAAAATTAATTTTTAAATGATCCCTATGATTTAAGTGAGATTGTTAAAAATGTATTTTGATAAAAGAAATAGTTCCAAGAAACCGGGAATAAAATTAAAAACGCTTAATTACTTTTGCTTAAAAAAATTTTGTTTAAAAAAATTCTTTTTTATAAAACCCTGTCGTGACTATCAATATATTTTTATGTTAATCAATAAAAGTAAATACAATCAATAATTTACAGAATGCAGAACTGGAGAAGTGAGGACGACACAGGGTCATGGTTTACCGGCTCGTTATATTATTCATACAGTGGGGCCACTATATAATACCAAATATCAAACAGCGGCAGAAAATACGTTGCATTGTTGTTACAGGTGAAAAAACTTATTAATAATATTTCAACACCAAAAACTAAAAGAATACTATTTTACGTTATAAGAACATTCTCAATTGTTCAATGGCTTTGAAATATTCTAAATATTTCGAAAAAATGTTTTTAACATTTCAAAATGTACCTTGAAAAAAATTTGTCCGACAGCTTCAACTATCATAGAATAGTTGAGTGAAAAGTAGTTAAAGTAACTGCTTTTATAGTTATTCTGACTTTTTTGCTATAGTTAATTTTACTACTTTTGAAGTAGTTGATACATAGTAGTTCATTTTACTTAAATACGTAGTTAAATTACAACTACGGAACTACTCAACTACTATATATAGTAAAATCTACTACTTAAAGTAGTAGCTTCAATTACATTCCTAGTTCTTTTAACTATTTATGGTAGTCAATACGATCTTTTAAATTGAGTTGAGGACCTATTGTACTACTCACAGTAGTTAAAAAGTAGTAAAACCTACTACTTTTTTTCAGTCTATTTTTTTTAAACATACATACATACATACATATATATATATATATATACATATTATATATTATACGTATTTACATACGTATTTATAAAATCCCTTTTGTAAGATTAAACAGTCTACAAAGTATGACAAGTGTTTAACAATAAAAGTTTTGCTTAGTTAATCATGCAGAAAATGTCTTTCAATTTAATATCTTTCTTGAATTATTTCGAAATATATAAGTGTAATATAAACATATATAAGTGTAATATATAAGTGTAATATAAAGTGTAGCATGTAATATAAACAAAATGCTTTAAATAAAACACCTATTTTTTGTTTTTAAAAATAACGAAAAGAGGAAGTGCTCATATTCTGCAGGACTAATTTACAACTATCCATAAAACTGTCTATAACATTTTGAGGACGTTTATAGACATTCTCTATATGTACTCTGGAAAAAAGTTTGATATCTCACCATGAAATATCGACCCACAAAATGGGATAAAAATATACGTGACATTTTTTATCCGTGACATAAAATTACTGAAATTTACTTTTTAGAGCGATAAGGAAAGAAATTTCCTAAACGCTATTTTGTATATGATGACCGTATTTCAAACTCGAACATAAAGTAGGAAAACTATCTTGAGACTAGACTTTAAAGTAAACTTTATGTACATCGGATTTAGGAAAAATCCCATACATTCCTCAGACCCTTGGCTTGAGAAATGTAAGGTGCACTGCAATAAATCGAGTCGAACGCCAACGTGTCAAGACAGACTGGATTACTGAGTCTTGGTTTGCGATATCGCATTGCAGTATAGTTCCTTTGATGGTAGATTTCGTTACTTCCTACATCGTACTTGTCGCATAGTTGACTTAATGGAGTGCTTCGTCCTCATTAGCGCACGGAATGAACAAGTCAGCCATATTCTTGCATACACTTCACCAGGACATCATATATTCAATTTTTTCCTCAAGGTCTCATGAATTTTCCTGTCTCTTAAAACTGCAAAAAGAGGCCTCTCATCAAATCTCCTTTTCAATGGGACAATTTTATTCAATGAGAAAGAAACTCTTGCCGAATAAAAGCTCTTACCTAAGAAATGATTACCCAATGTGAAAGAGTCTCTTATCCAATGAAAAAAGAGCTCTTATTACCCATCTTGAAAAGCTACAAAGAGGATCTAAACACTAGGCCATTCTGCTGACGCAAATCATTTCATTTATATTCAGGAAATCACAGTTTGTCACTTCACATATTGAGGAGAATATTTATGTGAAGCGAATGAGTATGACAATTCACAAGGGGTAGTATGAATAGAATCTTTTCTAAAATATCTGAAAAAACGCTTCCTTTTCACATATTTAAAACTAATTAATTTCCTTGAATTTTGTAACTCCGTTTTGCATTTTATTAAATTTGCATCTAATGTTTGGTAAAGTAGTTAGGTTTGAGCGCATTTGTCTCCTGCAATTAATTCAGTCAGGCTAATTAGATTCTCAGTTTTTACTGCATTATTCAACGGGAAAAGAAACCGATAAATTGAGATATCAAGGGGAAATTATTTACGTTCTGTACACACATTTGGTATGTAATTTCAGACATCTCCCTTGAATTTTACAATTCTTATAGAAAAATAAAAGCAACGATCGATAAAGAAAACAATGTAAACAAAATAAATATATAAATAAATCGAACACAAAAATCGCTAACAAAAAAAATTGCTACAAAAATTGTAGCGATCTAGATAAATCCAGACCTCGATCTGGACTAAAATGAGAAAAATATTTTGAATAACAATTGTCAACGATTAATCTTGACCCGAATTAATTAAATGTACTTCCTCGAGTGACCTGGGTCGAATTGAAAAACAATTAAAACCCAGATTAACAAATCCTAAAAAATGGAACTTTTTAATAAATCGAAGGCAGTTTTCGAGTGAGCAACGAAGTGTAATGGTGCAAAAAATTGATCACCAACTATCGTTGTTAAAAAATCCAAATCCCGGAAACAAAATTCTTTGAGAGCACTATAAAGTTACTTTTTAATTGACGTTGCCTTTTTTAGTCCTGGTTGGCTTTTTATTGTTCCTAATTGACACAAATTAGGGAAACGCTGCTGGAAAGTCTTGATAAGTGCAAGTGCCGTGAGCCATTTTCAGCACAAGTACGGTACCATATTTCATAATTGCATTCAACGAGTGCTCGAGCATGTCACAAGAGGGCTTTTTTATTTTAATAATGACGCATTTCATAATTCTAACGAAATTCTTGTTGCGTCTTAATTATAACAATGATTGTTTAATTAAATGTTGTTCCAGTATATGTGAGCAACTTTACGCAAATTAAACAAGCGTGTCACGCAAGCAGGTAGTGTTTATAATTTAATTTGTTTTCATTTAACAGTTATTCATACCTCAATCTCTTTCTATCTATATTAGATAATTATATATATTTATCTATATAATTAATATGTATGATCTATGTAGATTAATATTCTATAAATTCATCATGAAAATAATGTATTTATTTCCTCTTGTTTCTTAAACTTAGAATTTATATTTAATTTGATTAATGGATTTATTTTGTTTCAAACTTAGTTTGTTCAAACTTGGTTTGTTCAAACTTGGTTTGTTCAAACTTGGTTTGTTCAAACTTTAATTTTTTTAAAACTTTTATTTTGCTTTTTAAATTTAGAATAAATTCACTGTGCGTGTGTTTTTGGAGGATCAGCTTTAATCATTTGTCCTTGTGCTTGAAATTTTTTAATTGGATTCTGTCTTAGACGATTAAATTCCAAGGGCAGACTTGCTCATCAGTACGTTGTCATCTACATATTATTGAAGTTGGGTATCTTCACCGGAACCCTAGTCTGTTTACCTTGCCTTGAACGCACGCAAGAAGGGAATAAGATGCCTTGTTCGTTGGCAATATCGTGTGACCCACCCTCCGGAAACGTTAACCGCAACAGAACGACAATACCAGTACCAGTTGAGGCCGCAGAATGAGTTATATTCCGGATGACAAAAAAAAGCAATTGGCCATTCAGAACGGGACTGTTCAGTCACGAACTGAATTGATGAAAATTTGACCCAATTCCACAATCAGAATATTAAAAATTTCAAATTAGAACACCCTCGAAAAGTGTGCCATTTTTTCACCAACGATTAAAAAGGGAATTTTTTAATTCATTAATAGCCGCAAATTGAATGATTTAAATTTTTATTTTTATTTTTATTTTAATTTTTACACAAATGTGTGTTAACAATTATTGTTCGTTTAAAAATTAATTTTTCAAGTAAAGAATGTATCGTTATGTAGGTTATGTAAAAATTTAAGTTATATATAAAGTAAATATAAATTTAAGTTATATTTAAAATGTAATTTGTTTTTTGTAACTTGAATTGTTTTTTGTAACTTCAATTGTCTTTTGTAACTTCAATTGTTTTTTGTAACTTTAATTGTCTTTTGTAACTTCAATTGTTTTTTGTAACTTCAATTGTTTTTTGTAACTTCAATTGTTTTTTGTTTCCTCATAGAAAACATCCTAGCATCGTACTATAGCATCGTAGCCGTGGTGATTTTTATGTATTTTTTCGTATGTAATAATTAACGTGCTTTTTTAAACGAGTTACAATAAACACATAATTTTTAACACTTTATGTTAAACGTGGAATAAAAGGTAATATTAAATTTTAGAAACTTCTAAAACAGGTCATTCATGTGCGGTGTAGCATTTCTAAAAAATTTTACACGCTGTTGATGTCGGATTTTTAATTGAATCTGAAGCTTTTGTTAAATACGGGATCCAATTTCCAATTCTATATTTTACTTTTTTGTGTATCTACGGTCGTTAAATTCCAAACTACATCTCTTGTACATTTTTTTAGAACGAACAGTGTTTTTATATTTGAATGCAACTTTTTCCTCTTTTGTTTACTTGTTTTTCAATTTTTCTTCATTCCTACAATTTTTCTATTCACTCATTTCTCTCCTTTTTCTTCATTATTTTTTTACATTTCTTCTTCTCTATCTTAAGCTTTTTATCCCTCGATCATTACTTTCAATTTTTTCCATTTTCATTCTTTAAATTCTTGACATTCTTATTCTTCATTTTCATCTTAATTGCGCCAACGTTTCATAATTGTTGTAATCGTTCACATTTTTATATATTTATCGTTGGCTTCTGATTTTTCTGTTTCTAATTTTTACTTCATGTTTCTAATTTTCGTTTCTAATCGTCAGCCATTTTAAATCGCGAGAAATGTGTTATAGTATATATATATATGTGTTATAGTATATATATATGTGTTATAATTTATGCAATTTGTCAATTTTATCGTGAACAGCAGTACAGTTTGTGTCTTTTAATATCGATAAGATTTATTATTATTATTTTTTGTTCTCATAGAGTTGGGAGATCAGAAAACAAACAAGGGAAAAGTTTCTTCTTGAGTTTCTGGGTAAAATAAAAAGATAATACTTGGGTTCTTAAAGTTAAGAAATACTCCTTGGTCAAAGCGTGACAAGTTAAAAATTTAAGAGCCTTTCCTTCTCCAATCAATATTAATCAGTAAGCTGCTCGACGACATTAAAAGTTATTTAAGCGAGGCGCTTGAATACTAAACCTCTTCTCGTGAAATATCGACTTCAATATTTAAATGTCACGAAAGTTGAAAGAAATATAGTCTGCCCTCTTAAGAGGGTTGCTTATTTACTCTTTACTATGAATTCATTGAATGTCAGATTTCAAGTATCTTATTTATTGAAACCAATCAAACGTTATTAACTTCACTGAAATTACATTCTCGAGTGCTGCAATTATTTCCGTATTAAATTGAGAGAAATGGAGCAGATAAAGATGGATCTAATTAATAAGAAACGAGGCAATTTGTAGCTTTTCTACTTATACACAATCTTTACTGTAAATTAATTATTTTTGCAAATGAAAAAATTGTTTGTTACGAAAATTGTTCGTTACGTAAATTGTTTGTTACGATAATTGTTTGTTACGAAAATTGTTTGTTACAAACAAAATTGTTCGTACCTGTTCAATAATACAATTAAAATTACCAGCATTAAAAAAATTTAAAAAAGCATTTCTAAAATGAATTTGAGCAATATTTGGAGAGAAAATTGAATGGAAACTCAATATTGGGTGTTAATTAAAAAATCCAATTTTCAGTGCTAGTATTTTCTAAAACGAAATCATAATTCACTTATTGGCGACCAGGTTGAAAAATTTGCTCCAACTTCAATGCTTGAAATGTTGTCGAAGCTGTGTATAGGAAATAATGAAATTTACGTTGGAGGTTGCTTTCGAGACAATCTTTTGTTGGAAATATCGGAATTGTTATCTAAACGAAGTCATGTATATATTTGAAATAGCTTGTGAGTCCCAAAGGGGTTGAATCATGTTGTGCATTGTGGTACCTTGCCGCAGTGTTCTACATCACTAACGAAAAAGGATACAAAAATAAATATACAGAACGAAAAAAACGAATAAGTTTTAGTTCGATTGGACTACCTTGCTTCATTTTGCCATTTTCATCGTGCCAGGAACATCCCTTGACAAATACCCACCTATACATGAACGATTCGATTCATTATCGAGCAAAGTCGCGAAAATTATATGAATCTGTGATTGTCGTTTTTAGGATGAAAATTATGTTGGATGAAAATTATGTAGGATGAAAATTATGTAAGATGGAAATTATGTAAGATGAAAATTATTAATGATATGAATATTGAGAATTATGTCAACGATTTACTGTAAAGGTTAGTATAAAACTCATTGTAATAAATTATGCATTTGCTGGATGTTGTCAGAAACGAGGGCATTTTAGAATTTGATTGCCGTTCGGGCTGACACGAAGAAATATTCCAGACAGATTAAATTCATGTAAATTGATACAGTTGGTTGAATTTCTGGAAACGAGACAATCTAAAGCTCGGTAATCTAAGATTCATGACTCAAGTCAGTAGGAATTAGCGCAGCGAACCAACTCATTCGCAGACCATTTGCGAATGGACATGAGCCGCAATGAATCACTCAATTAGCCCTAGACTTTCGAAAATTTAATTAGGCTTTCACGAGATCGGGCAAAGCTCATTCATTATTTCTCCCAAAGGGTAAATGGAGATCCAGCAAAGCGCCGCTGACGCTCCTTGCACCAAGAAAAGTTCCTCGATGGGACGCATTAACTTGTCGTTAATTAGAAAAACGTGTTACCATCTCAGCACGAATAATTTACCTTTCTTGCAAGTTTGAGTAAGGAATTATAAGCTTCTTTCTATATGTTGTATACAAAAAGTACGTTAACTGGCTGATTAGCTCAGTTGGAAAAGGCCTAGGACCCTGCGGCCGTGGATCGAGGGTTCGCGCCCACTAGCTTGGGGTATTTTTTCAAAATGTGAAATAATCAGAGCGAGAGATTTGACGTTGAGGATTTGGTTGTGTGACAAAAATAAATAATAGATAGTAACAATCATAAAAATAATTGCAAAGCAATTTTGTAATAATAATAATAATAATAATAATAA
>WNHD01001831.1:0-23425 GCA_011057455.1 Ganaspis sp. Gsp50 | reverse complement strand
GTTTGAGGCGTGGTTGCTTAAACCGCTGTATCTTTCTTAATTTTGCTCGGCTTCATATTAAATTTTCACACAAAATAGTTGTACATTAAGAAAAAAAATTTTAAAAAAATGTAAAAAAAAGTTTGAAAACACTACCCCCCCTCCCCCTTAATATAAAATTAAACTATAATTTTGTCCTCCGTGGCAGATTTAGAAGAGAGTAGACAAGAAATTATCTGTCTTTGTGAAAGATGTATCATTCTTAAAAATTCTTAATCCGAAATATAGAAAATATTTAATTTATTAAAAAGTACTCCAGAATATCTAAGAATATTGAAGAATATTTAAGAATGCTTAAGAATACGTAAGTATATTATTTATAAAAATGTTAAGTTTATTAGAGAGTACTCCAGAATATCTAAGATTATCTAAGAATATTTAAGAATACTTAAGACTAATGCTCAATATTTTTATATATTCTGGAATATAATTTGAAAACTTTTTTCGAATACTGAGAATATTGAATATGGGAATATCTACAGAATATTCGAGAATATCTGGCAAGTGTACGAAGAATACATTAGTTGACGACCCCTCGCTCGTTGCAGAATCTATAAAGACTGTATTTAAAATCTGAAACCTGTATTAATGTGAAGATTGAAGAATCACCTTTAATTAAAGACCAGGAAACTTAAAAAATATGAAGTAGTTTCCGAGATATGACTCAAAACATACGAGGCGTCCGTGCATGTTTTACTGAAAAACAATGATCATTTTCAGGTAACATCACATTTCAAAGAAAATAATCTCATATGTTTTGAGTTATATCTCATTGTCAGGAATTTTAGACAAACCATCTTATTTTATGATTGTCTACAAATTTTTGTAATATGATGTAAAATATTTACATTATTTTAAGGGTAAAACGGAAAACAAATTTTTGGTTACGGATCGCACTGACGTCATTTTTTATCACATGCCCTTCAACAATTATTTCCTGATTTTGACGGAAAAAATTTACTATTACCTGCTGTAGTTTGTTACTCTTGTAGGCTGAAAGTTACAAGGGCTAATGTGTTATTAATTTTTTGTTCTAGATTCCTAAAGATTTATTTGATGAATGTCAAATTCTTTTGGGATCATTGAAAATTCTTCTTTTTCATCCTTTCTAACATTTTATATACATTTATTAATGAACATTTTAAGATGTTTTCATCTTTACATTTACTTTCCCATTTACTTTTCTAGTCTACAAGTATAATCTTTTACCTGAAATTTGAATTAGGAGAAAATATTCATTGTGTCAAAAGTTCTAAAATTTCATCACAAAAAATTGTATTCGTTCTCACTGTGCTTCGGAAAAAACAATACGTTTCCGTTAATTTTAAGTTTTGTATGTTTTAAAATGTTACAAGGAAGCGGGAATAATTGAGTGCCTCTTTTTGACCTTATTTCCAAAATATGTCATTTTTTGAAGCAACAACTTTGCAAAATGGATGTTCGTAAGATAGTGTCAGACAAAAGAGATCGGATAGATAGATCGGACTAGATTCTTCTTGCCGTAGGAAACGAAAATCTGTTCCAGATATTTGTAAAGATGCAAATGAGTTTCACGGGGTTCGTCGTCATTTTTTATGACTGCAAGTCTTACATCATGCTTTGCAAATCGACGTTCGAGGTCGTTGCCTTTCTTGTGTACCAGCGCCCACGGACTGTTGAAAGCCATTATTACACATTTACAGTTACTGTGCCAATTTAATTCTTTAGTGTAGGTGATAAAAATCTGACAGTGACTTCTGAAAAATATATACACTTTTAGAAAAAAAAAAATTAATATGAATCAGTGCGAACAAAACGCACTCTGCCTGCTTGTGAGCCGAGAGTCACCGGAAGTTTCTATAAGAAACAGAGAGGACAATTTCAAGAATTACTCTTCCATTCTATTTTTTCAAACAGTAAATAAATTATGTGAATGAGATGATAATATGATTTTATGCCTATTTGATTACATCTTTTTAGAAAACGTTTTATTTATTTTCATTAAAACAGTTGTTTTTTTAAATCACTGTGATGCATTATTTGATAGTGATGTTATCATTTTTTCACAGCCTGTTACTGTAGTTCTACTCATAAAACAATAGAAAATTATATTAAGTCAGCTTAGTTTTTTGTGCTTCACTTTATCTTCCCTGAGAAAATGGAAATTTCTTGACAGAAAGCAAAGAAAATAGAGCTGACGATAAATGATTTTTAGCATAATTTACCATTATCTCCATATATTAAAGATTAAAGTATTCAAAATTTTATGACTTTTGCGAAATATAAAATTCATTTTTACTTTCTGTATTTCTCAACTGGAAAGTAAAGACAACTTTATTCCAAATGATCGAGTTTTGTTTCAGCAAATATCACACCAAAGTTCACGACTAATTTGCATTTTGTAATTTCCTTTTACAGTAAATTCTATAGGAAGAAACTAGGTTTTTAAAAATGGAAAACAAATCCCCATTCTCAAGAAAATGTTCCAAGTTAATAACGAGTTTCCATGACAGTAACTGATTATATTACGTAAAATGTTTACATAACAGTCACACAAAAAGAAATTTTTTTCCTGCGATTTGGGAGTCTGACTACGTGTTTATAGTTTATATTTTTGGGGATGCTGAATTCTAACATAACCTCAAAAACCCATAATTTTGATTCGAGTTGTTGCATATCTATAAAAAAAACTCTATAATATCCCCACCACTAGAAATTTGTTATGAAAATTTCAATGTTTTCATAAAACTTTGTATTTATATTTCAATGATTTCAATGAAATCTGGCAGATCGCATGAACTATCATGAACCGTATTTTTTGGTTCATTTTGGTTTATTACGTTTCATGTTGGTATCAGCATTAATTATGAGTTTTAAATCAAAGTTGGAGAGCCAATAATTGTTTTTGTGTTTAATTAAGCATTAATAAAAGTATATTAACTTGATTTTGATGATAAAAGACACTGATTATTAATAAATCATATGTCAATAGAAAATATAAATTGACAGAAGGAAATGAAACACGGACCGCGCAAAAATTTAAAAATGTTATATTTTAAACGAACAATGCGCAAAAAAATTAATAAATTAAAACAGATATTAATAAAATAATAAACAAATACTATAAAATAATAAGGAAAAAACAAAATAACTACTTAAATAATAATTATAGCAGATCGCCTGAACCCATCGAACCGAAAATGTCGGTTCGACAACCATCCAACTGCTAGGGAACCGATCATGCTGCCCGAAAATGTTCCTGGCAAAAAAGATTGATTAAAATAGATTAAAATATTGTTACGAGAAATTTCAAAAATGACATTGCTTTGCATAAAATGTAATATTAATGCAATTCATATTTTACAAGATTTTAATAATACGGTTTAATTCCATTTGATTACAATGAATGAAAGTGTTAACCATTTTTATATGTTACTCTCTAAATATGAATCAGCGATAAGTGAGCCACTTTTTCAAATCAGCGCATATTCTCTAATCAGCAGATTTGTAGGTTATGTTTCACTGAAGCATCAGAATATATATGTAGGCTGATTTGAATAAGTGGCTCACTTATCCGTGCTAAGAATCAGCGGAATTCCGCTGATTCAGATTTAGAGAGTATACACATTGTTTCCAAATTTTAAGGAATAAAACATAATTAATTTGTTTTCAATTCTATAAATACAAAGAAAAAATAAGTCATTTAAAATTTACTTGACTGTCAAACACTCTGGGACCTTTCTTCGACTTTTTCTTTGACTGTTGAAAACTACTGTATGCTATTGAAATCAAGGAAGCAGTTTTTGACTGTTGTCAACTATTTTCCTGATTTCTAGCAGACGACAGCTAGTCAAGAAAACAATTGACAACAGTCAAAGACTGCTTCCTTAACCTGCTTCTAGCAAACAGTTCTCAACAGCTGTCAACAGCCAAAGAAAAAGACGAAAAAAGGTCCCAGAGTGTTTGACAGTCAAGTAAATTTTAAATGACTTATTATTTCCCTGTACCTCATTAGAATTATAAAATGTGTGGAATTTTCATCAAGATTTGAAAAGAACATAAATGGGTGCTGATGAATGCTTTTCAGAAGAATTAAAACATGAAAGTTAAAAAATTACATTTCTATTACTTTTCTATAGGTATTTTGCAACCTGTTTGCAACAAGTCAAGTCTAAATTGTGAGTTTTTGGAGGTTAAGTTACAATCGTGATGTGATTCTCTCACGATTCTCTGATCTGATCCAGATCAGGGTAGGGATTCTCTATAGCGCCAGTTCTAAGTAGTGCTTTAGATTATTTAGCGAATTAAACTAAAATACTTTTATTGTAATTTATAGTAAATGGAGTTATTAATTATATTTTATTTTTACTTTTCCAATATTTTATTTTATAAATTTGTATAATACAAATAAATATCAACTTAACCCTAAAACAAAAACATTCGTAACGAATTAACAAAAGATGATAGTCAAGTCGCTAACTTTTAGGGTTAAGGTGACATTTTGTTGGCATTATTTATTTCCTTTTAGTTAATAAAGTAAAGTATTAGAAAAGTACAAATAGGATATATTTACAAATTTCATATGCTAGTGGCTATAAATTACAACAAAAATATTTTAGTTTAATTCTCTAAATAATTAAAAGCGCTACTTATTAGCGCTGGCGCTATAAAGAATCCCTACCCAGAGAACAAATTTCTTTTTGTACTACTGTGTAATGAATGTTATTTCAATTATTTTATTTAATCTTTTTTAAAAAAAATCTAAAACTATTCTACTTTAAAATAAACGTTTTGTTTCTAGTGACGTTGAAACATAAACTTTGGTATAATTAATTCAATAAATTTTAGTTTAATTATGCTAAAAATTAAAATTTTGTTTTTCAAAAATAAAGATATCAAATTTGTTTGGAATCTTTGAAACTGTGCAGAATTTAATAGGTAAAAAAATATAAATATCACGAATAAATAAACAGTTTCTTGATTGCAATTCTGTTTTTCTAACTTTTGAATTGAATCTCAGTTAAATAGCTTTATTATAAGGAGTGTGTTTAAATTATAAGGAATGTGTTTAAATATAATTTAAGTGAATTTATGGGAATTGGGTCAAGAAATTTTGTAAATAACTTTGAATTTGTTGATTTTTAGGTAATGTGGACATCGTGAATGGGAATTTGAAGTTAATTCTAGGCTTAATATGGTCCCTCATTGTCAGATACCAAATTGGCAAGTCCAAGTTCCCGCCAAGGAAACATATGCTTGCATGGCTCAAGGTCAGTATTATAACTGCATAATGAACCTTATGAATTGCCTTACATGCATGATATAAGTGAGTACTCATTGTAAGTATGTAGGCACATTATTTACACACATGGGCATTAATTATTTATGATTAGATCCATGAGAAATTACAAGCCCACAACGAGTTTCTCAAAGATCCACCTTTTTCTGAAGAAATACGCCTTCTCTCTTTTCATTTTTATAGAAAGAATAAGCATGTGAAATGAGCCCCCACTCGAATTTTGTTCACACTTTAAGTGAAACTTGTCACTAATGTGGGCTTTACAAAAGAATTTTATTTTTTTAATTATTGTAAATTTTCGAAAATTTTAAACTTACCCAGAATCAAAACATCTACTGATGACTTTCTTTGTGAATCGTAAATTTTAAGAATGCAGATTCACGATTAACGTTTTTATTTGTTTTGAATCGGAATTGGTCTTAATCGGTAATATTTATGTGATCTCCTATTAATGAGAAATTTACTGAATTCTTATTGACAATTATGAATCGGAGTCAAAATTTTTGACAACTGAACTTAAAATTTTTGACTCCGATTCATAATTGTCAATAAAGATTCAATAAATTTCTCATTAATAGGAGATCACATAAATATTACCGATAAAGACCAATTCCGATTCAAAACAATTAAAAACGTCAAACGTGAATGCGCATTCTTAAAATCTCCGATTCACAAAGAAATTCATCCATATAGGTTTGTTTTTCCTGGGTAATGTTTTCTTTGTGTTAGAATTTTTTACATTCATTTTTTGCTTATTATGTTAAATAATTTTACAAGGCCTTATTAATATTTTCTTTATGACTGTTTTGACGTCAGTGGCGGATTTACATGAAGAAAAATCGTTTTACACCAGAAAGGACAAATAATTTCATGACAATCACAAACTATATGAAATTCCCATCGCATCACTTACCATGAGTTGCTCAATTAAGATTTTATTTTATTTAAAATATTCTTTTGATTTAGTAATTAATTAGTGATAAACGTCTTCAAAATCGCAAAAAATGTTATCTTGAACAGTTATCTTATTTTTATAACAGACAATATTGTTTCACAATATAATAATGTTTCTAATCAATAGGACGTGTTCTTTTACGTAGCTTGAATTTTCTTAAAATTGCAGGTTTATAAAACGAATTCTTTTTACGTTTAATTAGTTTCCAAATGATAATTTTATTTTTAAAAAAAGTTTAGATACTGCATAGTAAAATTTTTAGATTCTTGTATTATTATATCAAAAGTTATACTGTTTTGGACTTCTATTACTTCGTGACTATTAGACAATGATTTTCTTAAGGAGGGCGGGGACCATAACATAACCTCAAACTTCAAAAACGGTTTTTAACACAAACAAAAATATAATGAAAATAATTTTTAAACAATTTTGGATGATCTAGTCATACTCTTTTAAACAAAAATTATGTTGACTAAAAATCTTTTGCAAACAATTATTTTTTCTACATTTTGCCTTTCTTCTATCAGCTCAGATAAAATTTGCAATTTTCATCCAATTTTTATAAATAAAAGCTTATTTTTCTCATTAAAACATTCTCTTTAAAAAAAATTGGTTTATTTTCTTAGTGGTTTTAGGGTCATTAAAATAAAATTTACATTAAATTTTGTTTTAGACATCATAATTTTTCAGTATTGTTAAAAAATTTTTTAAAAATATTATAAATAAAACAAATCTTATTTTTCATATATTCTTTAACAAAATATTTTTAATATCATTGAAAAAATTGAATAAAGAGAATGTCTTAAGGGCATGTGATGGAAAATTACGCTAGTGGTAACGTGACTCACAAGGAAATTTTTTTCCCGTTTTACTCTTAAAATAATAAACATATCGTTATGAAAATTGGTATACGTTCATAAAATACCATCAGAATGGTCTGTCTGGTATGAATTTATTAATAATTTTGTCCAAAAGTTATTTAATAAAATTATACGTGTTACACACTTGGTAGATTTTTCAGAATTTTATAAAATAACTTTTAAATAAAATTATTAATAAATTCATACCAGACAGACCATTCTGATGATATTTTATGAATGTGTACCAATTTTCATAACGATATGTTTATTATTTTAAAAGTAAAACGGCGGAAAAGAATTGCCTTATGGCCCTTATGGCTCACGTGACCACCAACGTCATTTTCC
Organism: Ganaspis sp. Gsp50; assembly: GCA_011057455.1. Classification (NCBI taxonomy): domain Eukaryota; kingdom Metazoa; phylum Arthropoda; class Insecta; order Hymenoptera; family Figitidae; genus Ganaspis; species Ganaspis sp. Gsp50. The sequence goes on along the minus strand of WNHD01001831.1, from coordinate 15,948 downwards.
ATCACATGCCCTTAATGAGTACAATAATCCTTTATTTTTAAAAATTGGATGAAAATTCCAACTTTTATTTGAGTTTGTAGAAAAAAGGCGAAAAAATATAATTATTTTCAAAAGATTGTTAGTCATTTTTTAAAGAGTATGACTAGATCTTTCAAAATTGTTTAAAAATAATTTTCATTATATTTTTGTTTGTGTTAAAAACCATTTTTTTAGTTTGAGGTTATGTTATATGGTGTTCACCCTCCTTAATGAAACAGATTTTAAATTCTATGGTAATTTGACTGTTAATTAATTATTTTCTTATATGTATTTCAATTACAAGTAAAGTTTCAGAGGATTTCTAATTGTTAATTCCTTTTTAGGCCGTTCTGCCAGAGTGCAGAGTGAACAACTTTACGACAGACTGGAATTCTGGCGTCCACTTAAGCGCACTCTTGGACTATTGCAAACCTGGTCTCTTCCCTCATTGGCGCCAACTTGACCCTAATGATAGGTTTGTATTTGTAAACAACATTAATTTTATTTATTCCAAATTCAAATTATTTCCCACACCCTTGTATCATAAATCTTTTCTAATTTTTTCAAGTTCTATAGAAAGAACATGCAATATTTTCCTCAATTTTTTTCAAATATACGCTTCAGAAATATGGTTATATTACATTCTCTCTAAATTTGAAGTAGTGAAAAGTCGTCCACCATTTTGAATTGTTAAACTTTTTACTAATTTCTAGTATAATTGCACTATTTGTAAAAATGCAGTATTTTTTTTAGTAAAACTTCACTATTTTATTTAATGAAAAAAGAATTAGTAAAATTTTACTAAAAATCAGTAAAAAGGCTTAATAATTGAAATTGGTTGACAACTTTTCACTAATTCAAATTTAGAAAGTATGGTTTTCAATTTTATATTTAGAAAATTAATTTTTTTTAGATAAATTCAATAGAACATATTTTTTTAAAAATATTAATGATTTCTGACTGTAATTATGAGAGGAATTCTTTTGTTTTACCAATTTGCAATGTGTCCAGTTTCATCGGCTGACCCCGTAGCCTTAAATGAGAACAGTGATTGCTTCATTAACAAAAGTTGACTCATTTGCAAAAGTACTTTTCGCATCTTTACCATATGCAAAATATTATTTAAAAGATATTTAATATTATTCGATAATATTTTTTTATTTTTTTAGAAAAATTGTATATTAAGAACGTTTCAAACTTTAAATCTATCAACTTGTACCTACATTACAATCCAGTTGAATACTTATTTTTAGCAATTTTAATGTCTTTATATTTTTTAATTTCCAGTTGTAGAATTGAATCCTTTTTTGTTGAATTTATTTTCAGTTATTTAAAATCTAAATAAAAATGAGCTCACGATAAAGTCGTTTTGTCAGTTTTTAGAATGTACGTTTTAAAAGTTGATTGACCATGTTTTCTTAAATTTCAATAGCATTTTTAAAATTTTCAGTTTTTTAGCATCTTTTGTCTCTTGGGAATACGTCTCACGAAAATGTTTGTTCTTTTGATAAAATAAAAAAGATGAAATTAATAACTTACTAATAATACAAAATACTAATAATACAAAAATAAATATAACGTGAAATTAATTAATAAACGATTTGAATTGCAGTGTTTACAACTGCCGGAAAGCAATGGAAATCGCAAAACGGGAATTTGACATTCCAGCTGTCCTAGAGCCAGAATACTTAGCTTCTCCATATTTAGATGAATTGTCGGGAATGACATATCTTTCATATTTTATGAAGGAGGGATCACCAGGTTTTCATGCAACTTTACGTTGGGTGAATTCTCAGCTCTCTCACGCTCCAGTGCGGAATTTCACAGTAAGTAGTCATTTAATTGATTTTCTCTACTGTCGCAATAATAATTTGTATTATTAAAAAAGACTCGTAACTGCACCCACCGTTGCGCACTTTTCTTTTCATTGTGTCGTTTTCCTCACAGACTGATTGGAATGACGGCCGAGCATTGTGCGGAATCGTTAGAAATTTAGGAGGCCCTGCTCCTCCCTACGACAAAATTGATGCGAATCCTGCTGCCTGGGAACATAATTTGCAATTAGGTTAACACACTTTGCAGATTTTTTATGGTTCTTTTAATTCATTATTTAATTCTTGTTATCTATTTTTTAATTTTATAATGCAAGGTAAATTAACCAGAAATGGTCGTTCGAGGCTCTTATCAACAATAATTAATCTCAATTCCTGCACGGAAGAATAAATTTATTTGATTTTACAAAAAATTTTGTAAAAAGATTTTTTTTCTTAAATATTAAGTCTTAAATTGACAATATTTTTTGATCTGTTTTTTCTTCTGTTTTATCTCAGATTTTTTGAAAATTAATTTTATTTAATAGATTTTATGAACAAAAATTTAGGCAACAATATATATAATATTGATAAAATCATTGATCAAATGATCAATTAATCATTGATTTTTTTTAATCATTGATCAAAAATTGTGAAGCTGATTGAGGTCACAGAGAATGATAATGAAACTGTAAATTATTTGGTTATAATTTTTATTTTTGTCACTCGATGAATTTTTAATTTTAAAAATGTTTATTTAACCTTGAATTTGATTAATGTTAAAAAGAGTTTATTGAACGTCCAGGAATTAATGTATAAAATTAAAAACAACGTAATGTTTATGTCATATATTTTAAGGTTTTAGTCAAGAAAATATTTTCACATGCGATGTAAATGCATTGTTAATATGCGAGTATATTATTTCATGTGAGATTTAAAGTTTGGAATAAATTGATGCTTATTGTAGGTATTGATAGTGGGAAGAAGCTGGGGGTGGAACCCATCTTGAAAGCGAAAGACATGGCTGATCAGAATGTGGAACATTTGGGAGTAATGGCTTATGCGGCATACTTTCAATGGGTGAAGCCTCGCCCTCAAGCCAGCGAGCAAATTGCTGTGCACATAGATAGTACATCCGCTAGAGTGTTACAGCCGGTTGGTCGACTTTCATTGCTTAATAATTACTATTAAAAACTTTTCACACTATTAAAAATACTTAATGACCGTAGAAAACATCTGAATTACTTAAATTCACTTCGTATTATGAATAATTAAATTCCAGCTTACGTTAATTTAATTAATCATTAATGGAAAATGCACTTAATTGCACTTCCCTATGAGGATACTTTTTTTAAATATGTCCTGGACGTATTATTTTAGAGGAGAATTATTTAGTTTTTATTTTAGAGGAGAATTATTTAGCTACGATTTTAAAGGAGATTTATTTAGTTATGATTTCAAACGAGAATTATTTAGCTACGATTTTAGAAAAGATTTATTTAGTTATGATTTCAAACGAGAATTATTTAGCTACGATTTTAGAGGAGAATGTTCTTATTTGTTTTTTAAAAACGACTCTAATTTATCTCAGGATGCTACATTTAAGAGTATAAATAAAATCTCTTAGGAATGTTCTAAAAAATATATTTTTTATTCGTTCGAGAGTAAAAATATCCCTAACTGTAAGCAGACTTAGGTAAATCAAGATTTAGAAAAATATTTATAAATTTAAAATCAAAGACACGACCAAGGACATTTTAGGCTTTTTAGAATAATTCAACGAACGATTCATCACAGTTGATTTTATGATCATTTCTAATCGTCCTTAATCGTTACGAATTGTTTCCAAATGCGGAAATGTTTCGATTGGAAACTATGCGTAACGTTTAAGACATTTAGAAATTATTTGAGATGAATCGTGTAAACGCTGTTAACAATTGTTTACAAGCGTTTACACGATTGTTTAAACACAATAAAAAACGATGGGATTTTAAATCGTTTTCAATCACAGTCAATTAATAAAAATAAATACAAAAATATTAATTTTTATCAGGGTAATTATAATTTATCTAGAAAATAGATTATCTTAAAAAAATTAAAATAAGTAAATAAATATATAAATAAATTAATAATTTATAAATAAATAAAAATAGTATTAAAAAATATTTATAAATAATTTAATAAAAATTAAAATTGATTCATGTTTTGTTAAAAATGAACGATAAATGAAAAATGCGCATTTGATGCTTCACAAGTAAATGCAAGTGAAATTAGATTACGCATAAAAGTTAAAAAAATCCACTAGCAATATTTATTTGTAAATAAATAGATAGAAATAAATAATAATTATTTTTATGCTCTTGTTATTTTAGGCCCATTTTAGATTGGAAATGCTAGCAAAAGAAGTTAATCCGAGAGAAGTTCAAGCCGAGATTATCAGCCCCAGTGGAAGATCAGAATGTCGTTTAACTTGGAATAGTACCCATGGTAAAGGAACTTTTGTTCCAACAGAAGTAGGAATGCATAAGGTTTGCATTTTTTTTTACATAAACTACAACTGTAATTCGTATCGAGCGTACAATAAACAGCAAATAGTAGATCAAAACAAAATTTGTTTGTTTATTTATTATTCACAATATATGTAAATGCAATATAAATAAAATGATATAAATAATTTATATCGACAAATTCTATCTTACAAAGATACAAAAATATAAAAAAAAAAAATAAAATAAAAAGTACAAAATAAAAAGTTAGGTAAGTAACAATGCCAGCATTGTTGTTTACCCAAGTTTTTATTTTGTACGACAGTATTATAAATAATTTATATTAATTTTTGAAGAAACCAACTTAAGTTTTGTGCTCGATAAGAATTTCACTGTAAATCTGGATTTATAATACGATTATTAATATTTTTATACTTTTTCCAGTTAATGGTTTACAATGATGGAGAACTCGTTAATGGAAGCCCCTATTATTTTAGAGTGTTACCTTCCTTAACCAAAATCAAATCCCCTGGCATGGATCCTTGCGCCATTGGGTCCATTGTCGAGGTTCTAGTCAATAGTTACGGTTAGTAGTTTTATGGAAAAGTATTTTTTTTTTATATTAGACTAATATTAGACTTATATTAGACTTTATACTTTAGACTTTAGAAATATGATATATTTTCTTAAAAAAAAAGAATTTGCCCTATGGAATATATTGATCTGGTTTTTTTGTAGGTACATTAATAGAACTCTGCAAGTATCAAAAAAAGAAAAGGACAAAAATGTTGCTTCCATTCATTAAAAAATTGTATTAATTTAATAAGTGAACTTGACATCTCGAAAAAAGCATAAACGCCTTGGGTTGTTGACTTTTCCATGAAAAAAGGTTTGAAACGCAAAATCCAAAAAGATTTACATAGCTTCAGTATGAATTTGGATATCGTTTGAACTGGAATAATGCATTTTTATACAAAAATAACAAAATGGCGGCAATTTAGAATTCTTTCAGTAAATGGGTTTGAAAGTTCAAAGCAAAGTTTTAAAATAAATTTAGTTTTGATATCCTCACATGTCAAGAATGAGTGATTAAAATTTTGTAATTTTTTTGGTAATTTGGTAAGATAGATTTTATTTTATTTTATTTAGAGATTTTATTTACTTACTTACTTATTTTATTAAGTAGATTTTGAGAAAAATAAACTCAATCACTAAAACGGTGGTATTGTAAAAATTGTATTTTCCACAAAAACGTTTTTCTTAGTTTTTTTTACTGAAACAAACTTCTTGTTTTTGTAAAAAATCTTTGGTTTAATGTGTCATTTTTAATTGTCAACTTTGAATGTTCTTTTTTATATCATTATCGATGAAACTAAAATATTTATAAAATGAAAATAATTCTCAAATGGTTTGTGACTTATTTTTAATACAATTCTGTTCATTTTTATTTTAAAAAATGAAAGTTGTAACATTATAAGATTTTAATTAATATAGATGGTAAAATATCGATCACTCCGATTAAAAAAAACACAGGAAAAAAGACGAAACAACTCTTTTAACGTTTCGGCAGCACAACCGCCCTCATCAGAACATTAAAAAAGAAAAATTAAAACTTAGAAATCATAATTAAAACATTGCTGCTCGAAGTAAAAATGTACACTCTGCCGAAACATTAAAAGAGTTGTTTCGTCTTTTTTCCTGTGTTTTTTTTTTTAATCGGAGTGATCGATATTTTACCATCTATATTAATTAAAATAACGACCGATTGATAAATTCGTAATCTTATATTATAAGATTTTATTCCAAAGGCAATTTCTTAAATATAGAAGTTATTCTTTTAAATATTTTTCAAATTATGAAAGTCTCTTTATTTTATTCTTATATTTTTTTTACATTGGAATATAGAAACTCGAAATTCAGTTTAAAATTTCAACTTAAACAATTTTAAAAAGTAAAACAAATTGTTTCTTAATGCTCATACCAAAATTAGCATTGTAAGATAAATAAAACTTGCAGTTCAGAATTTTCAAGAAAATTAAAAAAATGTTTTTTCTAAAGGAAATGTAAGATAATAATAATAAATAAATAATAATAATAATTATTATTATTTGTAGATAATTTAGAAAATTCGATTACATATATTAGTTCTTTTTACATTTTCAAAAACAACTTTTAGAAATAGTTTCATCAGTGAACATTATTATATACATTCATCTAAAACATTACTTTAAAGTTTTTAAAAAGTTTAATCGACTTTTACGACATTTCCATGATTTTATACGTGTTTTTCAAATAGTTGCTATCCTGGAAGACCGCTCGAAATATATTTTAATTTATAAAACATTATATATATTATTAAATAATAATAATACTATAATAAATAAAACTACAGTCTTGTTTTTCGCAATAGTACTTGTTACTTTATAGGAATGAAGAAACGACGTAAATGATTTACAAAAAATGATTTTAATTGTTAGAAAAATTTTGTAAACTTTTGATCTTGTTTAGGAACTAGTCATGATGGTATTGACGTGACAGCATGGTCTCCCACAGAAAGACCTCTTCCTTGTCCCGTGAAGGAACACGACGGCGTGCATACAGCGACATTTCAACCTGATGAAACTGGAGAATGGAGTATTGCCATAACACATAAAGGAAATCACATTCAAGGAGGTCCATTCACATGCTTTGTGTTTGACCCTCACGGTGTCAAGGTAAAATATTAATTTAAAAACTATTTCTTCAACAACGAAAATAATATTCTTCAATAATTAAAACAATATTTATTATTGCCTGCTAATGCTAAAAGGGATGAAAATAATAAAAGTAGATCGTTTATTTATATTTATTACATAAGAAGAATTAATTACAAAAAATTATTACATAAGAAAAGAAATCGTCGCACCTTAATATTTTTTTACTAATAATATTTTTTTCCTTTTATAGCTTTTGGATACGGACGGAGCAATGCCAGGCCAACCTTTTTCTTTTGTTGTCGACGCAACAGGAACTGGCGGCTTGGGTGACATAATCATAGACATAGTTCATGACAAGCAATCAATCCCGTATCGAATCGAGGACATGGAACACATGCGATCTCGAATATCATTCATGCCCCGAGATGCAGGAAAATATCGAGTTTACGTTTACTTCAACGGCTCAGATGTTCGAGGCTCTCCATTTTCACTCCGTGTCGGCACTCAAAAAGGATCCAGAAGATCTAAGGAATCCACTTCGAGTTTGGAAAGGTCAAAAATTTCATCCCTTGAAAGAAGAATGAACGGAATTAATATGACTTCAACAGAGCGTTCCAGTCCAGTTCAAAAGACTTATTCGTCTCCAATTTACAAATCGCCCAGTCCTACGCACTCGTCTTTCAATAAAAGTTGCAACAGTTTTGAAAATTTGAGCACTTATCATCACGCGTCGAGCACTTTGAATAATTCCCGATCTTCTCTTAATCACTCTTCGAGAAATTTAAGTAGTCCTTCGATAATTCGCGAAACCAGGGAAAAGGAAATTTTTTCGTCTACTTTTAATCGTAGCTCTCCAAACGTTAACAGCTTTTCGACACGAAACTCCCAGAGTCCAAGTTTAATTAAGGAATCGAAAGATATTTATTCCTCGGCTTCTTTAACAAGATCTCGTTCTCCAAATCCAAGTCCCATTGGTCGGGGACCCAATAGTCCGACTATCAAAGAGTCGAAGGATATTTATCAATCTGGTTCTTTAAATAGATCGAGATCACCCACAGCAAGTCCTATGACATTTGGTAATCCTCAGAGTCCAGTCAAGAGGAGTTTCAGTCCAAAGACTGGAGAAAAGGAAATTTTTGGCAGAAGAGGATCTGTGGAAAATGGAGTTGTTGATACCAGCAGCAACGTTAAGGGTATTTAATTCCTTCTGTTTTCGTTTGTAATTATACTCTAAATTAGACAATATGTTTTGTTTCCACATTTATTTAATCAATTGTCAGATTTTTAACTTGAAGCATCAAATTATTATTATTATTATTTTATTTTATATATAATAATCTTCTTCATTCTGTCTGTCCACACCTGAAGTTGGTCGTTTTTACTTTCAATTGTTTTTCGAAAAATTCTAATATTTTATAGAGATATCTAATGTGACGTCATCCGGGTCGCGCGCGATAACTTCCCGTAGATTTTTATTTTACCGACACACATATAGATATATAAATATCATTTATTTGTCTACATATATGTGTGTCGGTAAAATAAAAATTTACGGGAAGTTATCGCGCGCGACCCGGATGACGTCACATTAGATATCTCAATTGTATTAAGAAAATGCAATGAATTCAAGTTAATTTTCTTATATTAAGGAATGTAGTAATTTCAAGATCGTCTTTTGATTTTGTCCTTAAAGTAATATACAACAGTATCTTTTACAATTATTAGTGCATCAATTTCTTTTTTATTAAAAATCTGTAAACGTTTAGAGTAGTTCAGAGTAAAATCATTATAATTTTTTGTTTTTATTATATTTTTGAAAAGTTGATACAATTCTGAGGAAAATATTACCACAGCGAAGTGATTTTGTCATTTTTTTCATTTAAATGTGTTTTAATAAAAGGGTATTTTCCGGGTTTCTACAAATTTTTCATCACAAAATTCTATGAGATATCTACGATTTCCATGTAAAAAATATTACAATTTTCATGATATTTTTTAATATTCTTTTTAATTAAAAAAATAATTTTTCTATATTTTGTAAGAATTTAAATTACTTTTGAAGTAATTAAAGTTATTTAAAAATAATTTTCTGTAGAATTTAAATATACTTAAAATCACTTCAAAATATTTTCAAATACTTCAAAATATTATAAAGCATTCAAACATTTTATTTTTGTTAAAATATTTTGAAGTATTTTAAAAAATGTTGAAGTATTGGGAAGGATTTGGAAATAGAAATAGATAGAGGCATTAGCATTTTAAAGCATTTTGAAGTATTTTAAAGTAATTTTAAGTTAATTAATATTTAAAATTTAAATGCTTTAAAATGTTTTAAAGTCTTTTTAAATATTTTAGAATATTTTGAAGAATTTCTAAATATTTTGAAGTAATCTGAAGTATTTTGAAGTAATTTTAAGGATTTTTAAATTTTTAAAGAAATTTGAAGTATTTTTTAATATTTTGGAGTTTTTTGACGTTTTTTTTTCTGTAAAAGAAGTATAAGATTTCCGTAAAATTTAATAAGCATCACATAGTAAAGAAATTAAATAAAAAAATAGATTTTCATTATATGAATAAAAATTCCATGAGATTTCCGTGATTCCATGAGGAATATTAAATTTCCATGAGAATTTCAAGTTTTCCATGTTTTCCAGAGTTGTAGAAATCCATGTTTTCCAGAGTTGTAGAAACCCTGAATTTTTAAAGATTTCAAAAAATGCTAAAATGTTGTTAATTTCAAAGTATTATAAACTTTATTAAAAAGTACTTATTCTTTAAAGTTTTAGAATAATTGAGTAGATTAGAATACGTAAAGAATTCAAGTTTGAATAACATTTTATAAATGTGGAAATAATTAATTGCAAAGAAATTGAATTAAACACAAGAGTATATTTAAAAAAGCTGATTATTTTAGTATTTCCAGTCTAGTTTTAAAGGTAATTTTTTAAAGAATAGCAATTTCGTATACAAATAAAAATAAAGCTTTCATTTCAAATTCAATTCAAGTATAATTTAATAATCTTTCACAGAATGCTTGCGCTCTTTAGCGCGCGTATAATTTGTTAGTAGCAAATAATGTGATTAACATTCAAGTTCTAATTTTATGATATTATATAGAAATATTGTTTTCATTTGTAAAAAATATCGTTGAAGTACGCGCGCGTCTTTTTAGCTAGTTTGTAGTAATTATATAAATAAAAATAATTAATAAACTTGTAATAATTCATATCCGTTTTTACAGTATCTTCAACTTTAAGTGGCACATCTCGTCGAGATTCTTGGGACGCCATCGCAAAAACAAAATCTCTTCTATCCTATGGGAGTCTCGAATCTTTGGCAAATTTAACAAGCAATGGAACAACGACTGAACATATAAGCAGTAGAAATTATGTCAACAATAACTATCGAAATGGAAATTCTAATGTGCAACAAAATTCGTCAAAAAATTATAGTTCCATGCAAAAGTTTACATCTTCCGAATACGGCTCGAGTCAAAATGGGCGAACTCACGGGATTTTAAAAAATAAGAATAATAATCATTACAAGAGTGTCGATGCTATTGATTCTGCACAAGAGCGATACTCTCATAATGGAATTACAGAGTATAAAACAACTTATGGCAAAAATGTACTTGCTGCTGGGAATGCATTAGAAATATTGCCAGTTCATAAACCGACGTCCTTTACTTTGGATCCGGGCCTTGATTCTAATAATGTCATTGTTTCTGTCACAGGTTAGTTAGTTTTCTGTCACATTCGCTAGTTTATTTTATTAAGGATTCTGATAGTTTGTTACCTAGCTTCTAAGGGGTCGTCCATAAATTACGTAAGACGTTTTTCGGACATTTTTAACCCCCTCCCTCCCCCATGTAAGATTTTTTACATGGTACAATTTGTAAATTAACTCATGTCGTAAGAATTCATTAGACCCCCCCCCCTCCCTCCGATGTCTTACTTAATTTATGGACGACCCCTAAAGCAGTAGAATTTTGAACAAGTTTGTTACCTAGCTTCTAAAACAATAGAATAATCAATAAGTTGGTTACTTAACTTTTGAAACAATAGAATCAAGAATAGTAGATAAACAGAAATAATGTCTTTTTCTGATCATGCAAATCAAGATTGATTTTGAATTAAATAAAAAACTGTTTATATTATTTGTCAAATAACATTTGCTGATATCTGCCTACTTGAAGTTAACTAATCTTTTATTACGATTAAGATTTTATTGTATTTAATAATAAATGAGAAACAAATCCTTCCATAATTGTTAATAGATGATAAAAAGTAATTGATCCTTGGAAGGTAAATGAATAAAAAATAAAACATTATTTTTTATACTGCTTATTTTATTAAAAATTATATTTTATTTTTCATTCATTTACCTTCCAAGGATCATTTACTTTTTATCATCTATTTTATTGTATTCTCTAACAATAATTATAATACAGTGAAACCTGCGTATAATGGACTTCAAGGGACTGGCAAAATATTTGTTATAAGGGAGAATCTGATATATGTTAATAAAATGATAAAGTGATTAAATGATTAATTGTAAGGGACCAAATAACATATGAGGGTTTTACTGTAAATTGATGTATTTATATATATTTTCTATATTTATATTTAATTTTACTCCTTAGTGAAAATGGAAAATAGTATTTGTAAAAGAAAAAAGAGTTTGAAATACAATTTTTGTTTTTAGGACCTCATGGTAAGTCTGTTGCGGTTCAAAAATCAACTTTGCGAGGACTAACCTACACGATCATTGCTGAACAAGTAGGAGAACATATTATTCAGGTTCTTGTAAATGGTCAACATATCAAGGGATCACCATTTAGGTTCGTAAATACTTAATTAGATAACAGTGATTAACATTTTTAAATTATATTGAATACAACCTTAAATTAATTTAAACCTGTTTTGAAAATACCTCCTTTCATTTATTTATTTTTTTTGAATAAACTGGCTTACAAAAAACGCCCTTTAAAAAAATACTTAAATAAAATTAATCGAATATATAAAAAGGCTAAGAAGTTACTTTGAACTTTTTAAAGACTATTAGAATTATTTTTAACAATTAATAAAAAGTGAATGAGTATAATAATACATTTATCTTTTATTTTAATAATTTTAATAATACATTTCTATACAAATGTAAAAATAATGAATTTACTTCTCTTTTATCTCCGCTCCGAATTTGAGTTATGTTGAATTTTATTGATAATTTCTACTCAACTTATTACAATCATCATCGAGCGATAAATTATCATATTAAAACTTATGCGTGAAATAATTTAATTTTAGTAAAAATTTACAGTTTTAAAATTTTTCATTAAAACTTATTTTTTAAGAATTATTTTCGAAATTTATGCAACGAGTTTTCAATGACTCTCTTTAAGAAATAATATGCATTATAATATTTAAATATAAAGAATAATATAATAGTAATAATGTTAATAATAAATATACATTCTTTGCAGGTCTCAAGCTTATAACGCTAAGGCAATTCAAGTGGGCAGTATCCCGAATGGAGTAATCAATCAACCAGTTGAATTTGAAAGTAATAGAAATAATTATTAAAAATAATAATAAGTAGAAATAATAAATTTCAATTATTTTAAAAATATTAAACAAAATTGTTAAATTTTATTTTATTTTATTTGTACGATGTACGGGCTTACAAGGTAAAACAAAAATGCCCTTTCATACAAAAAGTATGTGACATTAAATTAGAGAGGTATTAAACAATTACTAAAGTAATAGAAATAATTATTAGAAATAATAAGTAGAAATAATAAATTTCAATTATTTTTAATATATTAAACCAAATTGTTAAATTAGAGAGGTATTAAACAATTACTAATTTTCTTTTTTGTACTTTTAGTTGATGGTTCAAGAGCTGGTTCAGGAAATTTAGAAATCCTTGTTAATGGCGGACATGTCACAAGTTTTGTAAGAGCACTAGGTAGTCAGAGATTTTTGGCTTCTTTCGTACCTCATGAAGCTGTTACTCATTTGGTAGAGATGACTTTTAACGGCGAGACAGTACCTGGTAAGGTTTATTTCAAATATTTTATAACTCATCAAATTATTTTTATTATTAAATAATATCATAGTTCCTTTCCGAAATATTATTGTTGAATTTCAAATTATTTTCATTTGTTAAATATTGAATATGTGAATGAAAGTTCTTTTATTTTTTGAAATGAAGCGTACATAAAATTTAGACATTTTTAAACTAAAGGTAGTATTTTAAAATTTAAACCACATAACATACTTTTATATTCTAAAATTCTGTTGCACGTTTCTTTATTATATTCTCATCCATAATGAGGTGTTATTTTTTTTAAAGAAACCATGAAGAGCTTTCCTTGGATGCTATAATAGGATAAGACACAGATTTTCATGAGCCCTGGTCCTTTTTTATAGTTTTCCAAGCAAGTTTCTCATGCAAAGTTTGAAATAGATTTCTTCTACAAATTAATTCTCAAATTTCTTGCCCTTTAACTTTTTGAAATTGTACTACAGTTAGTAGAAATACAAAATTTTATAAATTGTTTTTAATTTAAATTAAACTTAATTATTAGACGGATAATGTAAAAAGCTTTCAGTAAAATCTTGAGAATGTTTTAACTGATTTTAATGAAATTTGGTAGAGTTATAATTACACAAATATTGGAGAACTTTTTTTTTTAAATACAGTTTTTAGGAGAACTATCGTTTTCTAAATAACAATTTTTATTCACGAATAAAAAAATTTTATTCCTTGCATCGAAACTAATCGATTGATCTGTATAAGGTCTATATTTAACCAAAAATTGATAAAGTAAAGGACAATTCTTTAATATTTATGACATTTAAAATTAGGTATAGTTTTTGATATAATTTGAAATCATATATCTAGAACGTTTTTGCCGATTTTCACGAAATTTCGTAGGGATATTAGACTCGAAGATCTAGAAAATAATACAAAGATTTTTGAAAATACTCATTCAATAATTTTTGAGAACCTTTCTTAGAAAAATACGGTTATATCTAAAAAAAATGTTTCCTTATAAATATTCTCGAGAATGCTTTGACAAATTTTAATAAAAATATAAAAACTGACTCGGGAATTTTTAAAAGTAATCAATAGTTCAGTGTCTTTTATTTCCAAAAAAAATTTCTCTATTAGGAAGCAAAATGTTCAAACACGAACATAATTTTCCACACTAGTTATTATTTTCATCACTGCAGGTACTGTTGAAAAAATTCAATTTTTATTTTTTTTAAGAAAACTAATGTACAATATTATTGACAAAAAGTGTTAAGGTGTGTACGGAATGGGAACATCAACTCTCCTTTAAAGATGCATTTAGAGTTGTAGAAATAAAAAATACCTAACTAATGAATACCTCTCATCTAGCCTTTAATCTGCAACGCACTACACAATTATTTATCTTCCTGAATTTCTTTAATTTTGATGGAAATTACAGATGATGACATCTACTATAATAATGAAATTAATCTTATAGTCTGAAATATAATTTGTAAATTTTATTAATTGAACAAAGAGCGCAGAAAACCTTAGTAGCTCTTGGAACACGAAGAGAGAGCTTGCTCCAAATTGGGTTTTAACATAAGAAACAAGTGTCAGTCATTTTTAGAATTAATGAGAAAACATTCTGCTTTCTTGTCAGTGTCATTAAAGACAAAAAACTCGATTTTTTGAAAGTAGAAAGGTGGTATTCTTCTGTTACGAATATGTTAATGAACAATATTTTTTTTATTAATAATATTTGGAGGATGATATCAATAAATTTTATTAATAATGTTGCACTGGAAAAGTGCAATATTGAAGTACAAACAAACAAACAACATTAAACATAAAGTTTCTAAAGACAGCTTGGTAAAAATATATTTTAAAAAATTTGTATCTTTTAAAAGCTTTTTTTTAATAAAATAAACAACTTTCTTTGTTAATTTGATAAAAAAAACTAGTAAAGGTAACTAAGAGGGAATCAAACTCAAAAAACTAGTTATCGTTTTACCCTACCATTTACTTGTACCAATTATTTTTCTTCGGTGTATAAAGTCGACTTGTAGTTCAATCAATACTTTCGGTTTCAAAAAACAGTTTTACGTTAAATCTATATCTGCTTAAAGTTTATTGTTTTAAAGCCTTTTTTACTACAATTCAGGGATCACAGTTCGTCCCCTTTTTTACCTAATCCCCTATTTTTCCCCTTTTCCCCTTATTTTCCCCTTTTTTTCCTTTTCCCCTTATTTTCCCCTTTTTTTAAAGAAAATCCCCTAAAACACCTAAAATCAAGTATTTCTCCCCCTTTTCCCCTAATTTTTAATAAGTTTTTCAATAAGTTTTTTTTATAATTTTTAAACAATAATACTCCAGACTCCTTAAAAATACTTCAAATTTTTAAAAATATTGTAAATTGCTTCAAAATATTTTCAAATACTTCCCAATACTTCAAAATATCTAACAACGTATAAAAACACTTCAAAATACTTCAAAATACTTCAAAATACTTCAAAATATTTCAATATACTTAAAATTACTTTAGAATAGTTCAAAATACTTTAAAATACTTCAGACTGCTTAAAAATACTTAAAATACTTTAAAATACTGCGTCGTATTTTGTATGATACTCTCTCAGCTTGAGTTTATGTTTTTGCAACCTCTTATATCTGTATTTATTAAAAAGGGTTTTAATACCCGTGTAAGATGGTAAATTAATAAATAAATAAAATACTTCACAATACTTATAAATACTTAAAATTGCTTCAAAATATTTAAAAATACTTAAATTTTCTTTAAAACATTCCAAAATACTTAAAACTACTTTAAAATATTTCAGACTTCCTAAAAATACTCAAAATTACTTAAAAATATTCAAAAATACTTAAAAATTCTTTAAAATACTTCAGACTACTTCA
>WNHD01001830.1:0-17236 GCA_011057455.1 Ganaspis sp. Gsp50 | reverse complement strand
TTTTTTAATACGATTTTTCGTTATAGCTAATTTAAGGGTTGTTTTTGTCCCTAAAAACCGTAAACGAATTGATCTAGCAAAACGCCGAAATACGGGTATATTTTTTTTACCTCTACTTTCGGAATTTCGTGGTCTTGCTCTTGTGTGCAAAATCGTGTCGAACGGTGTTATATTTGATTTTATTTATATATGTATTTAAAATTGATAACTTCTGAGAACAGTTGACAAATTTACAAAAATTTGTTCAGTTTTTTGGAATGAGTTAAGAAAATAAATAATTTAAATAAATAAACTATATTTCACTCTAATCAATAAATTGTTTTTCCATTGCTTCTAATACGTCTTTAGACTTTAGGACATTTTCAGCAAATGTCTCCTCCTTACATTTTGCTTCCTCAGAGGGAAGCATTGTTTTTGGTGCGAATTTCGATTTTCCAAAAATAAAGTTTTATAAATGAAAATATTGAAAAAGAATTGGTTTTTACATTTTTCGAAACTTTTAAAATTTTCTTCACTGACTTTAAAAGGCAATCGAATTGATGGAAATCTCTAGAAGACAACATTAAAATAATCTGACCCACCCTAGTGGCATGCGAAGTTTAAGATGAGATTGCAATAAATGACAAAACTTGGTATGCTTATTAAATTTTTATTGTACCACGTAATAATAATAGTAATAATAATAATAACCATAAAGATGATCGCAATAATAATCGCAATAATCGTCATCAGTATGATAATAATAATCGTGATAATAATGACAATAATAAAAGGCATTAATAATAATATTAATAATCATAAATCGTAATAATAATTAATAGTTCGCAATAATGGTAATAATCAATAATCAATAATGCGACAATGTCAATATTGTAGTAGCGTGTCGAACGGAGAAACGACGTATCATTATCTATATATATATTTTATATATATATATATATTATAAAAAATAAAAAGGATAACGAAGACAGTAGTATCAATGTTCGTTCGTACATTTTGTTTTCCGCCCTTTCTGCGATTTTTTGTTTAAATAGCTTTTTATGCTTTTTTTCCTTAAGTTCTCGTGTTTACACAATTAATGCAAAATGTCCCTACAGTCCGACGAATATGTGCTTTAGTCGTTCTTTGCTCGATGCTTTCCCTCTTACACTTATAACACATTCATTCACACTTGGATCATGTCGGGTGACTTGGAAAGAGTTGAGGATCCAGGAAAAGGGTTTTTCAGCTAACAACGCTTTACTCAAGAGGCTCTAATTGATACTATTGGCTGTGGTTGCACTTTCGTAAATACAAAATGGAAATTCCTGTAACGAAAGGAAAAAGAAAATCCGTATTAAAAGATAGCGAGAGCGACGCCCGTCAATCGGCAGTTGCTGATTCTTCGCGGGGATGAGAATCTACAAAACGACACGAGCGATTTTCCATTTCTAAAATAGAATTACAATAATCCGGAAAATCGCTTGTGTCTCAAAATTGATCTTGTCAAGATCGACGGACGTCTATTGTTGTACGAGTGAAAGATGTAAAATCTCTATTGCATGAAAAATGTCACGATGACAGGAAACTTAAAACTCGAAGGTACACCGAGAATTGATATTGCTGAGTCCCTCTTTTCTGCTTTTCACCAAACAAACAAAAAAACAAACATCACGCGTTTCCCCTGCGAGAGCCAAGCCGAGATCATTTTTGTCCAAAAAAATCCCAGACACTTTTTACAGTATTTTTTACATTAGAAATTTTCAGTCTCCTGGAGAAACTCGTCATGTTTCTATAATATGCGTACGAAAAGAAGAAACAGGGTATACACCAATAATGTACAAATTTGCCCGAGACCAATTTTCGTTTCTTTTGTATTTACTTGCTCGGTTTTCTGTCAGGAAGGGGGAGTGGGGGAAAATCGCTTCTGCCAACATACAATGTACAATCATTTTATCGAGGAACCTTCGACTAATAATTCCAATTAATTTTCTCCTTAATCAATAATTTCTTGTTGCCTAAAACGTTCATTTTCTCCTTAACTATACAGTACCTAATAATCACGACTCAAATACAATTATCGTCATCACCCTTTTGAATATAGATACAATAATTTGTGTTTTGACCTTTTACATTATATATACTCACAATAATTATTCAGTTTGGAGGTCATCGTATATCTATATATATATATAATTTATAAAATGAAAATAGGTACAATTTTGGACGCTTTTTTCATCTCGAGAAAAAAGGCTCCGAAAAAGAGTTTTTCTTTATTTTTTTTCGCTTAATAATGCCCATCGGTTGCGATTCTAGTCCACTTGGTAGTAAAATTTTGTCCTATCTTTCTCACACACTCGCACGCATTTCCCATTTACACGAGTCACACAATTCGCACTGTCACACACCCTCGCGATTACACTTTCCGACATTTAATTTCTAGAAAATCTTAATTTTAAGGCGATCCTCGCCGCACTTTCCATCGTTCACCTTTCCGGCTATTTTTTCTTTTCTCACTCAAAAATCCACGTAATTTCGAAACGCACACGTATTTACAAAATTCACACTACTTTTTGTCACACCAAAAAGCAATTTCATGCGGAAAGGTCTCGATTGAAAGGGGCGAGAGTCTAAAATTTTTGCGTCGCACTCTTGTACGCTAAAATTTTTCTCGTCGATCGTTATACAGCCTAAACATTGCCTAGGAAGTAGAAATTTAATACACGTAATCACCTTCCTCTCATATACTCTCATCCTAATTTTCGGATACTTATTTACAATCAAGTAGTCCTGGAACAACAGTCCGAATTTTATTCATTCCTCTTTTCCCTTTTTCTTTCTCATTCCATCCGGATGTTGCCATATTCGGACGTGTTGCGCTAAAAATCAGGCTCGCGAATCAAATCACGATCGCACTCCCGTAACATGAAATGACGACGATTTTTAATCATCGTTTCTACACTTGGAACTCGCTCGTAACCGAAAGAGACTGGAATACAATAGACGATATGTTACATATTTCACGTCGTATTTTGCTCTCTCTCTCTCTCTCTCGCTCTCTCTCCTTCTTCATCTTTTTTTAGGTTAATCCCTGTTTCTGAAATTGTACTCTCCTGACAAAGACCCCAGTGTTTTGATTCTTGGCAAGAATTTTGCTTCTGACGAATCTTTTGGACAATTTGATGCCAAACTTTTTACAAAAAGAACAAATTTTAATCATCTGGGGTGTTTGTTTACAAAGTGGAAAATTGACACACTTTCTGAAACAGTCACCTCGCTTGCCGAAACATGATTGACAAAAAAAATTGTCAGGAAAAGGGAGGGGGTAAGGGTAGTCACTTGACAATCGACAACTAGTAATAATGACAATAAAAACAGTAATAGTAGCAATAATAACTAATTAAAAACTAATAATAATGATTACAATAAAGCAAGACGTCGAGAGTTCAATTTTTGCGTCTTTTCAGCGTCTCTATTTTTATCAATTTCCCTCGGAAGATGATTTGGCACATTTTTTTTTTAATTTCTGAACACTCGGCGTCTTTTCACAATAGTAATGATAATCTTTAATAAATGCACGTGTCCTAAATTTCGTGTGACAATCGTCAGCGTATTTTAAAGACTTAAGAATTTTCGACTTATTCGAGAATTTTCGACCTATTCGAGAATTTTCGACTTATTCGAGATTTTTTATTCAAAAGTTTTCCTCAAGTAATAATTGGGCTTAGTTGACGGATGTTACCGTTAAATAATAAAAAAATGGCCTGGTAACATCGATCTCGAATTTTTGCATTCTTTTGATATACACAACTAGATAAAATAGGAAGAACGTAATTTCTCGGGGACTGACCCCAAGACGTATACACACGAAACTAGAAATATCACATCAAGTAATATAAAACACACGTGAAAACAAGGCAAAAGCACGCGGGTTCTAGTAACGTAATTGTAATTATAATAATTAATAGAAACTGAACTAATATTTCGTAGGGCGTAGTAATAGCGGCTGTTAAGTATAACGGTAGTCATTAATCAACTAAAAGTCGTTGCAGCTTTCACTGCGAGGCACAAGCTCGTTAAAAAAATCAATTTCAATATTAACTAACCTTCAGAGTCGCCATTCGAGAACATGACTAAAAATTAACCTTAAAAGTACCTAACTTTCGTTATTTTTCTCATTTCTTAAACCAATTCTGACTAGCAAACACCTCCCCTCCGATTGCTTCAAGAAACTCTTTTCAGTTTCAAACAAAAATTTCCGAAATCCGAGCATTGACACCTTCCAATAATAAAACCATTTCCTAGTTTTCTGAAGAAACTAAAAAAAACCTTAAAATTCGATTTTAAAGAAAAAAGTCAAAAATAGTCCTAAAAAAACAAAAAAGAAAAGTGTTTCGAAAGAACAAGAAAACAAAGAAAAAATGAACAATGTTATGCGCCCCTTTGTCTCTTTCGGACTAAGAAAAGAAAAAGTTTCAGTCGTGTCGCTAATGCGGCTTTTTTCTCCTATACAAATCGTACTCGCTAAAAGGGAAACACTCCTAGAAAATGTCAACAACCGTTAATAAATTTATATTCATATTAAATCACCCCGGGGACGTAAAAAAGAAAACTTAACCTAACAGACAGCTAACTCGCATTCCTTACGTTCAATTCGACTATATAAATATATGTAAATATACTATAATAATATTAATAGGTATAAAAAAAAGAGGAGAATCTCGAGAAGTGGCATTTTCCGTCTTCGACTACGCCCTGCTTTCACTAAATATACATAATTATATGGCCTTCGACGATTCCAGCGAAGTTCACCGAGTTTTTATACGCACGTTGATTTCTGTAAAATACGCTTCAATTGCCTTCACGGCTCGGATTTACCTCCCAAGGGCTTTTTCCTTTTTTTTTTTTTTTGTTAAAAATCTGAGCAATATTTCCGCTTGGGAAGAAAATCCAGAACCTGATTTACTATTTTAACCGTACAATGTAAATTAACAGAAAGAAAATTCAATTTTTGAAATTTACTTCGTTCGATGACTTCATTTGCTCAAGAAACTTACTTCTTTTGCTTACGAAACTTACTACTTTTGCTTGCGAAACTTACTTATTTTGCTTACGAAACATGCTTCATTCGCTCAAGAAGTAATTTGCTGTAAAAATTTACTTTATCAAACTAACGCCGGTACGTGACCACTTATCGGCGCCCAGTAACACGGAAACCTGTTTTACCGACGCCAGGCAAGTGACCCAGAACCAACAGTAGAAAAATTGTTCATCTTCAGAAGAAATTTCAATAGAATTTTCTCGGATACAAGTATGGAAACATGAAAAACAATGTTACAAACGAAGCTTTGAAGATTCATTCGCACCGTACATCCATTTGAAAGAGTGTCGCTTTTTTTATACAGGGATTGATCGATCGTATTGGATCGATGATACAACGAAAAGAGGCTATTTTTTGTCAACGCGCATAATCATCTCTTGCGCGTCCCACAAGTCATCCACTTATTTTTTTGGATCTTGGTCTTTTATGCTAAAAAAAACACCTCGTAATCTCATGTGGCATCCGATTCTTCGGCTCTCCTTAAAAGTATTAAAATATAAGTACCGATTTTTCGCCTGGTCGAGTGAAACTCACCTTGGCTTTGTACCGCTTTTGACTAGAATAAAATTTCGAATGGAGAACTTTTTTCGAAGAACTGGAAGGCTTTTGAGGTATTGTTTAAATGAGAATTCTTTTTTGCTTTTGTTTTTTTGTTGACGTGGCTCAACTTGAGGGACCGTAAATGCGTCGGTGGTTTTGCCCACAAGGGGACTTCGACAAAACTCAATCGATACCATTAAAATTTGCGGAATCTCAACACTGAGATGCCGGCTTGAAATTATTGTAACTTTGCGCTGTATTACTTGGTAACTAACTTTACATAAAAGTCTGAAGTTTGAAACTCAACGTTCGTCCTGACAACAGGGCAAGGATAAGAACGTCCTATTATTTTCATTTTTTAAATGTTTTTCGTTAAAATTGTTAATTGGTTTTTTAAAATTATCTGTTTATTATATAGGAAACAATTAAAATTATGGGTGTTTTTAATAATTGCATAAGAAAGATTTGAAATAAAATCTTAGAAGATTTATAAAATATTAAATAAAAGTTGAAAAGATTTTTAAATAAAATTTGATATGGTCGGAAATAAAAATCAATAAGCAAATTAAATAAAATTTGATAGATAATTTAAATAAAATTCGATAGGCAATTTAAATAAAAGTAGATGGAGAAATTAAATATAATTCAATAGATAATTTAAATAATATTCGATGGACAATTTGAATAATATTCGATAGACAAAATAATCGATAGACAATTTAAATAAAATTCAAAGAACAATTTAAATAAAATTGGGTTGATGATTTCAATAAAATTCGATAAACAATTTAAACAAAAGTGGGCAGAAAATTTGAATAAAATTCGATAAGCTATTTAAATAAAATTTGATAAGTACTACAAATAAAATTTCAAAAGTTTATATAACAAATTTTGATTATATTCTTAAATAAAACATTTAATAGTTACTTTGTTAAGTAAAACGTAGAAAAAATTTTAAGAAGAAATTCATTATAACAAATTTTAATAAAGATACTTTTGAATAAAACTTTTATCAAAATGTTGAAAATTAAATATTTTCAAAAACATTTCCAACAAATGTTATAAACATATTTTTTTCATTGAAATTTTTACAATGACATTTTCAAACAGAACTTTTGTAAAGATACGAGTAAATAAAATTATTATGAAATTGGGAATTCTTAAACAAAAATTTATTGTTATGCTCGTCTATTTTGGAAAATAATAATAAAAATAAATACAAAAAAGTGGATATTTAAATTCAAAAATTCTATATAAAAAATTGAAACCGAAACAAGAATTTGTAAAAACATTTGTAACATTTGTGGAACTTGGGATTTGTTTGTACGAATATTTTTAAATAAACCTTTTATTAGGGAATTAGAAATATTCATTTTTTGGAATCGAAGTTTTGATTTCAGAATTTTGATTGTAAAACTTAATTATGCATAATTTTAAATATAGCAATTTTGACACGAAATATTGAATAAATAAAATTTCATTTTTTTACAAAATCAATAAATGAATTTACATTTAATAATTGTTTAAGAAATAATTAATTAATAAAATTAAAAAAGTGTACAAATACATTTTCCAAACAATCAAAAAAAATTAAAATTTTTTACGTATAATAACAAAATTTTACATATAAAAATAAAAAAAAATCGATAAATATTGACAATTCAATTATGAACAATAAAATATTATGTAAAATAAAAAATCATGTTTGAATTTTAATTTATGAAATTTATAACCGTTTTACAATTTTTGAAATAGATAAAATCATAAAAGTGAACGAAATTTCTTTCGATTTCAAACATAACGTACCTTTTCCAATAGATTTTTAATAAATTTTAAATATAAAATTCAATTTGGGAGCAGTGAAATATTAAATACTCTCTGTTTTAGATATAATAAGTAAACAACAATACTTAAAAAATTAAATAAAACTTCCAATTCATTGCATTAATCAGATTTTAACAAGAAAAGAAATCAATCCTACTTTTTAATTATTTAAAAAAAACTTCTACGCTAATACCATTTTTAAATGAGTAACAAATTTCTTTTTCTTTCAAATTGCATAAATTTCAGAAAAAAAATAGTATAATAATACAATTCCGTATAAAAAGGTATTAAATGTTTAGAATATGTAAATTTTAAAACGTTTAAATAAATATTTTTTAAAATTAACAAATGTTAAAAAATTAAAAAATCAAAATGTTTAAAACAAATCTGAAAGAAGATATTTAAATAATTATCAATCAATCTTATAAATTTATAAATAATTATAAATCAATATAATCTACAAAAAAATTCCAAGATTTTTAAAATTAGCATTATAAATCACAGAAGAGAAAGAGATCCTGAAAGACAAAAACACCCAAAAACTAGATGGAATTATATAGAATTCAATTAATTTTAAACGAATTAAATAAAATTAAATTAATTATAAATAAGCCAAGTAGAATGAATTAATAAAAAATGAATCAAATATAATTAATTTTTTTAGGAATGAACCACATATAATTACTGATTGATTAAAAAATGACTCAAACATAATTGAATGAATAAAAAATTATCCAAACATAATTAAATTCATAAAAAATAATTCATCACAAATAATTGAATTCATAAAAAATTAACCACACATATTTGAATAAACTAAAGGCAATCACATTTAATTGAATGATCAAAAAATAAATAAATGAGAAGTGATATAAAAAAATATAGCAAATAAAATACGATCAATTAAAATCACAAATAAAAATAAATTTTAACTTTCCTTATCTCATACTTTTCAACCAATTTCACTGAACGAAAAGTTTAAAGAATAAAATATTCACAACTAATTACTAATTGACTCAGAGGGATTGATAAATTTAAGTTTAATTACTAATACTTAGCAAATATTAAGAACATTTTCTTGAGGAATTATAAATAGGACGCTCTTGTCACAATCTCCCAAAAAACTGAAAAATCGCGAACGAACTTGGAACAACGCGTTATATGTGAGACTGGGGGCATTCTCGTGGGGTGTGGATGGGTTGGCTTATGGAATTGGTGTAGGGGATTTGTATTGTGTTAAAGCAACGCCATAAGTGAAAAAACTCAAGGCTGCACTTGAAATTCGAAAAAAGGGAAATTCGTACACGCGCCCAAGGGTCTCGATTTACAAAGAAAATTGTCAACAGTCGTTGGTAATGTTCAAACAGTCAATCATGTTGAAACAGCAATGTTCAAACAATTGTTGGTTAGTTTCAAACAGTTGAGTTCAAACAATTGGTGACCATGTTCGAACAGTTATTAAACATGTTCAAACATGATCAAACCGTTTTTAAACATGTTCAAACAACTGTTGAATATGTTCAAACAATTTTCAAACATGTTCAAAACGATTGTTGATCATGTTTGAACAATTGTTGATAATGTGATTCAAATTTTCCCAGAATTTTTTACGTCAAACTTATTTGCCAATTTCAATTTTTCAAATTGTTGATAATTTTCAAACAATTGTTGATCATGTTTAAACAATGGTTGATAATGTTCGAACAATTGTTGATGATGTACAAACAAGTTGGTCATGTTCAAAATTATTCTTGATAATGTTGAAAACAACTGTTGATAATGTTCAAAACAACTGTTGATGATGTTTGAATAATTGTTAATCACGTTGTTGTTGATCATGTTCAAACAGTTATTAATCATGTTGTTGTTGATCATGTTCAAACATGCGTTAACATTTAAACCATTGTTGACAATGTGTAAGCAGTTGCTGCCGATTTTACTGAAATTTGAGCGGCGAGACCCAAAGTCACGTGTCCGAATATCCTCCGATTCGTGTCCGAGAACCGAGTCATTTCTTGGATCCGCAGGGAGTGCCTCCGCGATATTATATATGTATTGTCACGCGACTTCTGAATCGCGTCTTATATTCGATTACTGTAATAATAATTATGCGTATGCGTAGGTTACTGTTAATTAACTGTCTGACTTGACAATGGTTACGGTTAATTAATTGATATCTGGTAAAGTTTAAATATGGCTCCATTCACGTTCAATCGTCTTTCGCCTATATCGAGTATACAACGTACGTTGGCTAATCTACTAAACATTTAGTACATTTATTTACTGTAAAGTTACTCGTAATGATTAGGAGCGTCGGTTTTTTGCCGGGAAGGATGGAAGTTTTCTGGAACATTGGGAACTGGAAGATCGATGGGATTCCGTTTCCGGAGGGAGATCTTTCTTCAGAAGGAGAATTCCACTTGTAGAATTCCACTTGTAGAATTCCACATGTGGAAACACACTTGTGTCCACACTTGTATTCCACATTTGGATTCTACACTTGGAATCTCATCCTAAAGAAAGGGGATCGAGAAGGCGCTCAAAAAATCCGGTGCTTCAGCTGTTAGCGCACACGACGATCAGACACTGAGAAAGGCGACTTCCTGTATTCTTATGCTTATTAACTGTTTAACTGCGGTACACTGTAATTACTGTCCTACTAATAGTACTACTAATTGTGAGTTATACGTGAAAACGTTCTTGTACTGTAACGGAAAACCCTGACAGAGGCACCCACTCACCGGACCTTTTAATAAATCTCGCATCTTGTAAACTCTTGAATCATTTCAATTTCGAATCCTCGGTTTGACTTCGGACCCGCATACGGAGGATGACACTTTGGGACACTGGGGGCAAAAAAATTATTCCCGTTAACGAAAACTCGGAGAATATTTCAAGCTATGGCTCGTCGAAGAGCCCCCGCGGTCTTTCGAGTCGCAGGAGCTTCTTCGATGCGCCGCGCAAAGGGTCTGATCAATCAGTTGTTGGCAAACTTTCGAAAAGAAGTCCTCTCGGATTTCCTGCAGTTCAGACCCGTTGCCAAAAACTACGTCTCCCATTTATACAGTGGACATTGAAACAACTTATTCCGGTTTTTAATCACGGAGGCTCGGACAAAATCATCGCGTGAAAACGCGTGACGCCGAGGCGCTCGCACTGCTATAGACTGTCGGTATTCATAATATGCTGCGTATGTTTACGGTGCACACGAATATACATAGACGCTTTCTCGGAATCCGCTTTACAATTCTGGACAAACTTTTTTCCAGCCAGGAAAGTCCCAATCATTCAGATCCCTTTAAAACCTTTAGATCCATAAATAAAAATTCGATTACCTATCAAATTTTGTAAAAAATCTAACGAAATTTCGAAAATTTTAACGTAAGGTTCCGCCTTAGAGTGTGCATATTAAAAGAGTGAATAGAGCAGAAAAAACTGAGTCGAAAAGTCCTTTACCACCTTTTAAAATTCTGAGGCGTTTAGAAGCTATTGCGATTCGAAGTTCTCGCGCAGCGCGAGAGCCGTAGCGAGACTTGCGGCTGCGCGTCGCGTGGGACGCTAGAGCCGAAGCGGCGCTACGGTAGCACGACGCGCGGTACGCTGGAGCCGAAGCGGCGCTCGAAGGCGAGTCCGAACTCCACAAACTTTGATCCACGATAACTTCCAAACGGCTCAAAATTTCAAAAAGTCGTAAAGGACTTTTCGGTCCAGTTTTTCTTACCCCATGACATGTCGTCTCTGTTTTCCTAACATGTACTCCTTAAAATGAAACATTACGTAAAACGTTACGTGATTACATTCCATTAGATTTAAAAACCATCAGACTCAATTTTGCCGATGTAATCTTGTTAATGCTAGACCAAAATTTATTAAATCTATGCCAATCGAAACCAAACTTTCATGTTTGGAAATCAACCAAGCTAATAATAGCTTGGTATAATAATGCGCTAATAAAGCTTGATATAATAATACACTAATAAGCCAATAATTTCCAGATTCTTGCAACTAAATCAAGATCCAAATTTATAGGTCTAAATTGATCCAGATTTGTACACAATTGATCGTATCCAGATTTGTAGACAATTTATCAGTTCCGGATTTGCAGATCTGAATCGATAGGTACCAGATTCAAGGCTGTTTGGATCGAGATTCGTTGAGCAGATGAGACGAATAAGCAGAATCGACATCTCGGATCCCGATCCACGTATATGGTATATTCGTGATGCAAAGATTATTTCATTAAAAAATTAAACCCGATTGAAAACAAACAAATATTTTTTATTCGCTTGTAAAGCCGCATTGTCGCAAGGACGCCAGAAAACGTCGTCGCGTTCAGGTCAAAGGTCTTTGTTGTCGCGCAGGTTTAACTGGTAATTAAACCCGCGCATTTGGTCACATCCGGGTAATATCTCATGTGATTTTCGAGTTTGTGCATCCAAAAGTATAGGCCGTAAAGTATTTGATTTAAATTTTCAAAAATTTGGCAGGGAAAGTGACTTGTACTTTCCCTTCCAATGGCGCCCAAAAATAGCGCTCAGGATGTGCCGAATACTTAACGAATTTGTATTTCTCAACTTGATTTAGGCAATTTACAAAATCAATTGGCTTTACATATCCGTAGTGTGTATTGAACTGTTTGAGTGTGTAAATGTTGTGAGAACAGTGTTCCCGTGTATGAACTTGAGTGTTGGAGCGTGCGGGGAGCACGCTTTGGTACCAGGGCTTATTTTTTAGCGCGTAAATGTGGGCATATTTACGTCGCTCTATTATCTGTGTGTTGATTGGTTGTGTGGTCATGTATGGCGCATTTACCAATTTACCGCTTTGCGGATTTTCTGCGTTTAATTCGAGGTCGAGTCGTATTTGTGAATGTGTATGCGCTGGGAGTATACACCAGCGCATCCGGGCTATGGCATTTTTTTAGTTTACAAACATTTAGCAATTTACATGAAGAGATTAAGATTATTGGGGCCGATTCGGCAACTGCGCAATCCTGGTCAAGCTTTTTTCCGCGACATCTCGGATTCGAGCTGCACCACCAGCCCCCTTACGAGTTACGGGCATATGTAAATCAATATATTTGTAAATTTTTTTTGTGCTTTTTTGCTGACGACCGCCGCGCGCCGGTACGGTCGAAAGCGTTTTTTTTTATATTTTATGATTGATTACAGAACATACACTATTTTTAGCTATTGTAAATTGTGTGGTTTTAAATTTTTCTCATGAGTTTTAAGAAAATTGTTTACACGTTCGCTGGATGCACCCAATTGTTCTGCTCTTCTAGGGACCAAAGTTTTGCAAGTTTCCGTTCGTTTTTGAAGCACTTGGAGACCGAAATTAGTTTTGAAATGAAGGTTGGTCCCTACGAAAATGTGGAGGCCAGTTGTGCCGGTGGTGCGAAGTGTGTGAAGGTGTGATATTAGGCTTACATCTATTCTATCGTAGCTGTACAATCCATCGCAATGCTTTTTCTTTTGTGTATTTGGTGTGTGGTTGTGTGTCAGTATGAGTGACGTTTTAATGTTTGTAGAAAAGAAAAAAGAGAATTTTTTTCCATCGATTCGCTGAATTTCATTCATTTTGTTTTTGTTCTTGTTCTTGCCACATGGCTTTTGTGAAATTTGGGCGAATCGACGACTAACAGAAGCTCGGTCGATAAAATATTATCGTTGGTTACGCAGGCGAGGGTATGCACTCGCCGACGCTTTAGGTATTTACAGAGAAACTAACCCTATTGCATTATGTACTCGTTTAAGTTACCGTAATAATTCTCGTTTACGCTGTGAATATCAAAGTGTATTTACACTACTTAATCCGAGGAAAAAACTGTCTGTAACTGAAAAATTCTTTATAAAGAACCAACCAATGATCGTCACGCGCACACCTTCCGACTAGATTTTTGAATTTTCTAATCACTATTGAAATTGTTTTTTATTTTTTTGAAAAAGTACCAAATGTTTGTTTTGAAAAATAGTGTCTAAAGGCGAGGCGTTTCGGATCGTAAAATGTAGCTTTGACGATGAATCCTTAGTGATGTTGTACTTTTCTCGTTCCGACAGTGAAAAGCCTAATAAACGCGACTTTTCCGCGCGTGTCATTCGCTTCAACGAAGAAGGTAAAACGACGTTAGTTAATGACGAGCGCAAAATTCCCGTGCCAGAAACGCCGAGAAAAGAAAGAATTATTAAATAGGATGAAAAGTCTCTTGTTTCTCTCTCATTCCTGTGCCTTACGTATCCGCGAGAGTAAAAATTACGTATGTATTTTGATTTGAGAGTGACTTGAACAAACAACTAAAATGCAAAGATAGCTTTGAGAAATTCAAAAATTCCATTTCGGAAAATAAAAGCAGAGTATTTTAGAATTAATCTAGATCGAGCTTACCTAAATATTGTCAATTACCGAATTTTCACGTTTCCTTTACTTCGATGTCGCGCATTCGTTTCAACCTAACGTCGCGTCTCTTTGACACGTTTCTTGTCAATTTTGATCTTTTGTTTCGACTCGTCGAAAGATTATCTCCATTGAAAAGACGAACGACCACGACTTTAGGGCGCGAGTCTTTTCTTTATTTTAATTGGTTCGCTATTTTCTATCTTTGCCCCTGATCTCATACTCGTCTTCTTCCTCTTCTTTCTAAGTATATTGCGAGAACGTAACGGTATATTGCAAGTAAAAGTTCGAAACGACGCAAGTTTTACGCGTTTACTCGGAAATAAAAAAATATTTCGCTTATAACGATCACAGGACCTCAGATTATATCAATCGTACCACTCACTCACTTTTTCATTCGCCACTTTCACTTTTCCATTCTCACTCTTTTGCTCTGCTCGCGTACACGCACTTGTGCGATCCCGATTTTTTTACTCTTTCTAAACATGTACTCCTTTTTGTCACACTTTTCTCTTTTTTGTCATTCATTCTTGATGCTCGGGAATCGAACAAGTGCGGACCCGCGAGCTTTCATTCACTTCTTTTTCGCCTAACTACTCTAGTCTCATAGACCCTATATTCATTATTTATAATATTTATATATAATATATATTTATAATATTTAGCATTTAGTTTTCTTTTATCTCTCTTGCTTTCTCACGATGCTCTCTCGCGCTCTAATTTTTTTCATATTCTGTATGTATATATAATATATATAATATAACTTGTTTGTAATAATTATATTTTGTTTGTTCGCTTATGAGCTAATAGTTTTTGTGCTACAGTGAGCACATTTGCGCGCATGAATGTTTCGTGATTAGTGTGATTTTTCACAGTGTTTGTTTTCAAGTTTAACTTTCAGTGTGGATGGTTTTTAGGTTATGTGTGTATGTTTATATGACAGCGTGTGCGTTTATACATGAGTTTGTACAAGTTTTTCTGCATGTGTATACGAGTATACAAGTGTATCAGTGTATGATGTGTGAATGATCAGTTAGTACGTCCGTCTTTCTATGTCCCGTCAGTCCTTGCGCAGGGCTCACGCGAATCTGCGCATCCGCGTGAGAGCCTTGACGCTCGGGGAATTAACGCCTTAAACTTTACATGAATTAAGAATAAGGGAACCTTAAGTTTGCTTTAGCTTAGTTTGTTGAGCCTTGATGCGGAGCGAGGTCGCCCGTGACCTTCTCCGCATCCCGTAGCGGCTCTTGTACCATTATTTATAGTACCTCGGGAGAGTGCAAGTTGCAATTGAGTCGCCGTAACATTTGTGCAGCGATCAAAAGCCACTTGACAACTCTTTTAATTATATGGCACGTTTCGGGTGTCAGTCCTTGACGCTGCGACGAGTCCTGGAACCCGATCTTTAACCCCGTGAGCTCTATTTGAAAAAGGCAAAGACCCAAAGAGGGTCTCGAATTTAACATCAGTCTACTTCGGGTCAAGACAAAATGTATAGTTTTCCGTCGCAGAGTCAAGGACTGCGAACCGTCCAACGATCTATCATTAACTCGCGGAAGTGCGCGAGTCCGTTAATGAGCTTACGAACAGCCACGTTATTCGCACACAGATTATTAAAAACGTCCACTTGGCGTGCAACTGTTCGAGGAAAGTCTCTAAATTTGTCAACATACTGCTGAGACAGGGAGTGTTTGAGAAATGACCACTCTTGAACAAACGGTAGCTGATGATGATCCTACGCGCTTTCGACGTTGCCACTCAATTCGTCGGCTTTTCGCTTGATGCCTCGATCTTCGGGGTGCTGAGCTGCCAACTTTGAGACCTGCTGATCGTTCATGGTTGAGTGATTCTGACTAAGGGGTCGCTCCTGAAGCTGCGACTCCCGCTCAACCTGCAGAGACGTCTCCGTTGTCCAAGGGGTCCACTCGTCTCAGTAGTAACTGAATTTTCATGGTTGCTGATTACTCTGTTGATTAACCACGTGCTGGAGGGTAAAACTCAGCGCTCGAGGGTCCCCGTGAAGCCTCAACGCCTGCTCTAATCGCTGCTCCTGAAGTCTCAGCTGCTCTCCTGCTCAAAAGGAATTCTCATTAGTATCAGTGGAACATGTTCGCCAAACACATTGTCCGTAATACAATGTCAGTAATATGGTAATGACAGTAAATAATGTCAGTAATTAATGTTAGTAATTAATGTTAGCAATTAATGTTAATAATTAATGTTAGCAATTAATGTCAATAATTAATGTTAGTAATTAATGTTAATAATTAATGTCAGTAATACGATAATGGAAGACTTCTTATCCGATTCCTCCCAATGAGGATCAAAAGTATTTTTTAACAATTGTTTTAATTTAATAAAGGTTCTCAATGAAAGGAAATGTCTGGCCTACCTAAATCAGGAGAAAGTGTATCGGGTTGGGACAGTTGCTGGTTCGTATGGTGTCCTGGCATGCCGGAGGCTCCACCACCATTGTGCTGTCCAAGATGATGCCTCATGTCGCCGCCAACTGCGGAGCTAGCAGCGGCCGCTGCAGCTTGGGACATCTGTGGATTAAAGAAACATGACTTTAGAAGCAGTTATATTGCCTAAAGACCTAGTTACCTTTGCGGAATTCTGGACAAGCCAATTTTGATTGGTTGGTTGCAGATCAAAGCGGAAGCAAGGTGCACTCACCGCTAGCCTGAGGGCAGCCTCCGTATGGGATCGTAGAAGGGCTTCCGCCTGGTGCATCCTGAGAGCCTGCTCGGGCCCGGAAGCCTGAACCCCTTGCTGTTGAGGGCCCGTTGATCCCTGGCCGCCTCCACCCATGTCGCCGTTGTTACCCATCCGATGTCCCATCGCAGCCGCTATTTGTGCCACGTCCATCGACGACAGGTTTGGCGGTACCGAGTTTTGAACTGGAACGACACAAATCAAATTAATTCACTTTAAGTATGACAATACTTATTAATCAATTTCGTAATAATTGAATTGTAAACAAGTGTCTTCTCAATTTGAATTGGATATTAGTTTCATACTTCATTCATTCATTTCTTTGTTTTATTTTATTTCTTAATTCGTGTATTTCTTCGTTCTTTCACATGAAACAAAACTAATTAAAATAAATTTAAGCGATTACACAAAAAGGTTCAGTGAATCTTGCTTAGCGAAAAATACGAATTGGTCCCATCTAAATTACAATTTGTAAAAAATTTATAAATATAATATAAATTCGACATGGCGAATTGATCTGAACTTTCTATTCGTTCCAATTCAAAAAACAAGATTAGATGGTTTATGCTTCTCCAATTCATCAGAACGAATTCAATTGAAGTGTCTTTCAATGTGTTTGAAATTTTGAATTCACAATATATGATAAGTAATTGGTGCGAATTGACTCGAATATACAAAGAGCTA
>WNHD01001829.1:0-17246 GCA_011057455.1 Ganaspis sp. Gsp50 | reverse complement strand
ATTAGAGTTGGTGAAATTTGCCGCTCCGACACAAATTATTAAAGAAAGAAGTGCGTCCAAACTACAAAGAGAAAAGTGTCTTCCACTCGCGCACAATACAAGGGCCCAGGTACTACAGGCCACACGGCTACTACTCAGCAGGGGGTCATTTGAAATTGCAGCCAGAAAGAACACAATAACCACGGCCGCTGACCCTTCCTGTGAATATCTGGACCACTAAATATAAAGGAAATTAAGTTAAATTTATAATTCACTATAATCTTATCAATTTTCGAAAGAATCATAACTCGAACTTTACAGATCCCATGCTTGTGCTAAAACAAAAGATTTCACCAACCATGAATGTATAATTTAAATAAAAAGTAATTGTCAAACGTCCATCATTGTTTTTCTTCACTTCCGTACACCTTACCCCACACTGATAGCCACCTTTGATTTTAAATAAATATAATTAGGTATTTTATGTTTATGACGTAACAGTAAGTTAAACTAAATTGTTTTTAAAATTGGATTCTTTTTCCTTACTTTTGGATACGTTAGGTCTAATACATTTACTTTATTTTTTTAATTTGTTACAAAATAATCAAATTTAGAATGTTTGAAGAGTCATATTTTTGGATTTAATTTATTTTGCTGATTGATGAATTCCCAAAGGCTTTATTTATCCACAGGAACAAAAACTGAATTTAATAAAGTCGCCATGTACGAAAAGGTTTAAAATGATCAAAAAATGAATTGAAATGGTAAAAAATGTATTGAAAAGAAGAAACTGAAATTGCAGGAAACCACGCATCCAGCTTATTCGTGACCGGGGACAGCTTTTTCTCAGCAAGGACGTTATTATGAATTAGCAAAAAGTTTGTATCCGTTCTGAAATATTACGTTTAACACGAATGTCTGGAATACATAGCTTCAAAGAGAGCATCTAGCATTTAATCCTAGAATTTTGGACGCTTAAATGTTGGTTTATATCCATGTAGTCAGTAAGCTGAGGACAATAGCGGGAAGTCTTATCGCGAGAAAAGCTGGCTTGAATCGAGACCTTGAAGCTTGAACATTCCCCATGGCTCACACACCAACTCAAGATGTAGAAGAGGGAAAGATTTAACATAGAAGAAGACGATTATAGTTCAGTTTAGCGTTCGTTGTATCTCGACGCTGCTAACTCTTAAAGCTCTCTCAACGAACTTTAAGGCTTCCGGAAATAATGCGACCCTTTATTCTCCTTCTTAAACCGGCATTGTGCCAAGAGACGAAATTAAAATCACCACTAAAGCCAAGGTAATAGGTAAACTCGGTATTCGTCTCGGTCTTTGGGAACATTAAAACAAAATCTAAGGTGAATCTTAAAGATCAAGAAAATTGTACCTAACACAAATTTATATTGCTCATGAAATGACGAGGTAAAGAAGATTATTTTTGCAATTGTTAATTGCAGAAATAATCTTCTTTACCTCGTCATTTGAAATTAAACAGAATTCATTGGCTTTAAAATTTGAGATAATATAGTTGTTCCTGAAATTTATTTCGCATTCTGCATTTTGAATTCGATTCGGTATAAAAACACGAATTTTATAACGTTACATGTTTCCGTCTGATCGAAATGGCGATGATCAATTAATCGATCAAATCAAACCTTTCCGAAAAGCACAGAAGCTCCCCACAAATTTCTCCCCTTCTTTATAAGGGTGGAGCACTAAGCATACTTTCCTGGATCAATTAGCACTTTAACAAAATGTCGATTAAAAAATTGACATTTTTTTAAAAATTTACGTTTTAGCGAATTTCAAATAACTAACATGTTACATTTAATTTGTTCGTTAGGAATATGTTACTAATTGCATGTCGTCTAATGCAATTACAATGACATTGAAGTTTTAATATCAGCACTTTAAAAAGTATTTGTTATTTTTTCACTTGAACCATGAATCATTCATGACAAGTTTATACTGGATGAATAAACAAACTCTTTCATGACTTTGGATATCATGCGTTCTACATATTCGCGATTACCACATCGTGTACACTTGTGCTCGTGTACACTCTTGAAAGCTCGCGTGCTCATATGAACCTGTCTTCCTACAAAGGCTTTCTCATTCCAGACATAATTTTAAGCACCTCTTCCATGGCGAAAAATTATTTCATTTTGAGAAAATTGCGAGCAATAAAATACATGTAGAAAACAGTTTAGGATTGTAGTGAAATTAAAACGTCCATCATTTTAGTTAAAAGCAATTGTACTGCGAAAGCTTTCGTTATGAATGTTGTTTTAAATGATAGTTTACAATAGTAATTTATTTATTAATTTATTAATAATAATAAACAGGAGCTTTTTTTTAATTAAAATTAAAAGCAAGAGTAGTTAATTCAGAAAATTCGATTAATACCGACCAAGCAGACATCAAATGCTTATAGAACACTTGGTTTGAGTTCAAATGATGGTAAATTATTATTATTGTTAAAAACATTATTATATTGGTCCTAAAGAGGAGAATGCTAGTTGTATATTTGTAAGATTAAGTTACATAGCAATAAAAGAAAACACGTCATGACTGCCAAAAACCAAATCCAAGATAATAATGATTCAAAAAACTATTTATCTGTTATATAATTCTGCTATTAATTTATTATTATTTATAATTAAATCTGCTAGTAATTCAAACGTATCAAAGATGATTTTAGCAATTGAAAATTATTTAATTTATAAAGAAAGTTGAAAGCAATGTAGTTTACTGTTCGTCAAGAAAATGTTTACTATTTTCTTGATAAAATACTTATTTGATAAATCTAGTTAATTTTACCTTTCTTTACTCTTGGCTTAGAACATAATTAGGTTGCAGAGTTAATATTTCACCAATTTGCCCCCTTGAAAATTAAATTACATCAATGTTTTAATACTAACTTTAGTAAGAAGCATTAGTGTCATTAACATTTTCAAATTTGAAACATGAAATTAATTATTTAAAAAAGCTTTCAAATCAGAGTTTTCACGTAGCAATTTACTGTCACAGAGAACGTTGAGATAATGTAGTTTCATGCGCTATTAAACACGGAATGCTTGGAAAATAGATTCAACTGACTTTACTGCTCTAGCAAGAATTAGTTGATCACATCTGTTGGTATTAATTAAACTCAAAAGAATTTTTTATTAAATTCATTTTACCATTATCGCTTATTCATCAGAAATTAATTTATTTTATGAATGAAAGATAGTTTTATCGATTTCATTTTTTATATTAGAATTGTTTAGGAAGTAGTGATTTAATCTTTTGTTATAATTAAAGAGACCAGTTATACCCGATTTTAAAATCTGGCAGATGTTGAACTCCGTTTCTAGTAATATTTTCTTTTAATATCCTAGAATTT
Source organism: Ganaspis sp. Gsp50 (assembly GCA_011057455.1). Lineage (NCBI taxonomy): Eukaryota > Metazoa > Arthropoda > Insecta > Hymenoptera > Figitidae > Ganaspis > Ganaspis sp. Gsp50. The sequence goes on along the minus strand of WNHD01001829.1, from coordinate 13,880 downwards.
TTGAATATATAATTAAATGTGAAAGCACTTTTGAATACAGTAGGAGAAATATACATTAAAAAGAAACATGACTCTTTTTTGAGAGAGCTGATAAAAGAGCTTTAATGCCTAACTCACTTTTTTCACCTTTTCAGCCTTTCCTTTTTGGCGACTTCTTCATCCACTCTTTTCTACAAGGCTTCAAAGAACTTCCGTAAATTCGTTTACACGTTTACAATGGACGGTGCTCGTTTCTTTTACTCCTGCTCTTTGGCTTATCTTGTTCTATGAAATACTTAAAGAGACGACAGAAAAAATAATAATCACGAAAAAATTGAATGTGCAAAGAGCAAGAAAAATAGAAACCATTTAATAGAACTCTGGCGAATCGCGATACAAGTAGATTCATTTTATGGCGGCTAACTCGATTATAGGGTCTCTCTTCTTTATTACCGTCTTATCGTGCTTTTATTCTTAATGTTGAAACTTAAGGTCGAGGGAAACTGATTTTCGTTTCATAATGGCAGATAAGTATAGTATTACCCGTATTCTTTATACGAACTCTTAGAGACATTATTTCACTTCGTGTTAGAACATAAATTGCTACCTGTTAAAGAAATAAAGTCTTGCAGATATGAAGTATTTTAGTGAATACGTGAATTTTAGTTCAATTTTAAATCAATAAAATGGCACTCTGTATTTCTTTATTTGCTTTTGAGTTTAAAAAGATTGTTAAGAGAGTTATCAATTAGAGTGAACTTTAATAAATGAAAACTACTTAAGAAAAGAGTGGAATTTTCAAAATATTGATTTATCAGTTTGAGTTATGCATTGATTTTCAATGAAGGACGCATGTTTCTTTCCATATGTATATCTTTTTTATTTCACACGATTGTGTAGGGCGATACCCTTTTATATTATTTTTATGGCCGAGTTAGAGGTCGTGAAATGAGCTTCCATTTATCCAGAAAGCCAATAAAACACACGCCACACATCTTCAATTGCTACTGGCCTTGTGTATATCTTATTCTCTGATTCTATTATTATAGAAGCTTGTTATACAAATGATCCAAAGAACATTAGTTTATTTCACTTTTTAAATTGTCTTTAACATTTTAATCTCTTTAATTTTAATTCTCCAAAATTCAGTTACTTTATTTTTAGTAGCGAAATTAGTGAAACAGTTTTTAAGGTAAAAATATGCAATTATTCAGTTTTTCAACGAGTTCGCAAAATATGTATATTATTTATTCAAAATTTAGATAAAGTTACGGATTTATTGAAAGCCGAAAATTCATTGTCTTGAATAAATAAAATGAATAAATAATAAATAATCATATCCATGAATATGATGAATCTCTCCTTTATAACAGTAAATGCTTAATGAAGCTTCGATTTTTGTTTAATAATTCAAATCTTATTCAATATATTATCATATTAACTGAGTGAAGCTTCTATTTAGTAAATTTTAATGAATTTTAATATTATTATTTGCGCCAAGTTATTTTTAATGTTAAGATAATGTAATTTTAATTATTAGATAAAAAATAGAACGTATACTCAATAAAACAATTGAAAAGATGGAGACTGGATATCACGATTTTAATTTACAATTTTAAATTAAGGAGCTCACTTACTAATTGAGAACCTAATTATCCTGTTTGGTAATACGTATTTTCTAAATTTAGTTAATGATTTTAAATTTAATATTGTAATTGATATTATCTAAAGGAATTTCGTTACAACACGGTCTTTGAATCTCGAATATTCTTGCTAAATACGAACTCTCATTCAATTTCATGTATTCGGATGATATAACGATTTTATCACTTAAAGTTCAACAATGAAATAACATCCTTCAATTTTATCGGAATGAAGTAATGTATACTCCGATTGACAAGCTGTCAGCGAATTTAAGTTATTTGTGGTGTACACAAAACGTTTCCCGGGCAAAATAAGGAGATCAAATAAAACAAGAGTTTTTGTTAAAATCCGTCCATGATCAAACTTTTATTTAAACCTTTTCTGGCCTAGCTCTAGAAGGTACAAAGGAGCAATCGACACTGACTGGCGGGGGTATTAGCTAGCAAACCTCAGACGAAATTTCTGACGTCATACAAATCACGCCCTATTCGTCAATATTCGTTGAAATTCATTACAAACTTGGTTCGCAACATTATTTATATAATTGTTTGCAAATGTATCAACTTTCAAAATACTAAAATACTATTAATTCATTTCTATTATGACTACTTTTCAAAGCACTGAATACTGTTTTTATTTATTCAAGCGGCAACTCGACAGTTGAAAAACAGTCAAAGTCTTTCAACATGTTGCTTATGAAAATAACTCAAATTGAAACTTTCTATGAATAATAAATCATATATCGACCAAGTGCAGAATAAATTTTGTACTGGATTGAAATTCTTCAGGAAGTTTCAGATATTCATAATCTTTTTTAAAGTTTATATAAACTGACTGTATTAAAAATGAAATTTTTCTTTAAAATGCAATTCTCCTGAAAATTACTGTTGCAAGATTTTTACTCGATAGTAAAAATTCTATTTAAATAAACCATTGGCCTTTCTAAAATAAAAAGTCTATTTGTAAATAATTTATACAATTTTAGGACTTAGCGTTTTCTAAAATTGTTTTTTTTTTGTAAGTGGTAGGATTTACTTCGTCGAGGTTAAAGAAAGCTTAAGTCCGCAAGGTAAGAATGGCTTTGCCATTTGGGTTCATGAAATATGATTAGGGTTTCATTTCCCTTGACGAGTTGCGTTTCCACGGATTCTACGTCGCCTCAAAAGCATAGGGACCTTCATAGGTCTGACCCGGTAATCCCAACCCTGTTTTCTGGGTCGGTTGTGCCGGGATTGTGGTTCCTGCTTTCGTCGTTGCATTGTCTCCCTCGAAATAGCGGAAGTACGAAAATTATGCTACGCCAAAATGCTTTATTTCCTTTCCCACCGAGCACTTTTGTCATGCGGACCATCGCATCGCCTTAACAAAGGCGAATGGAACTGGTTAATTACATTGTTCTGTAGGTGCTGAATGTGAAATTACATCTGTCGACTAAGAGCGAAAATGAAAAACGAGACCACAAGTGTAGGGTCGTTTAATGTTAAGAGAGCAAGAATAATTACTGGTGATTTAAATAAACGTTTGTTTGTCCAAAGATAGCTAATTTTCAAGAGACAGAAAATTATCTCATCAACCACATTTTTTAAATAGCGAACCTCTCCCGGGGTTCAGTTCTGTATTTGTAACTTGGGAGTTTTCTGATTGGGCAAGGTAATCCAGTTCTATTCATTATTCATTTACCAAATTTTATTTAATTCAATCAAACCTTAAATCAGTGGGTTCTTAAACATTTGAATCGGCACAAAAGAGATGACGAATTTTGAAATTTGAGCTAACAATGCGTCATGGTCTTCTGAAGGTCTATTTACATCTTCTGTTAATTTTAAAAAAACCTTACTTTTATTTTCATTATTAGCGAATTTCTTTTATGCTGTATGTCACCTTAAAGTCCAATTTGTCTTCTTGCATCCGTAGTATTAAAATAATAATTTTTATTTTCAATACAAATATCAAAATTTTTAATACTAATTTTAATAAAAGTAAAGAAAAGGTTAAAGCTGAAAACAAATGTGACGCGTGGCGAAAAAAGGCACCTTAGCATCAAACGAAATTAGGTTATGTTTGGTGGTAATTTTAACTTGATTAAAGCTTCGTTTTGAATTATCTGCCAAAGTTTTCTCTTTTATTTTGAGTTTAATTGGTTTATTCTCATTACCCTTTTACCAGTTAAACTTGTCCAAATTTCAAAATCTACATTAATTGATCTAAATAAATATATTGAGTATAAAACTTACATTAATAATACTTGAAATTCTTATATTATCATTATGTTTATAATTGCTATAATTATTAATCTTAAAATTCATAATGTTAAAATAATTAGGACAAATGAATATTGATCAATAAAAATATTTCAATAAATTTTATATGAAAAAAATAATGGTTTGTAAATTAGAAAGATAAAGGAAGAAATAAATAAAGTATAGAGAGATCGATAGACAGTCTTTTTTAGTTGAACGTAGATTTTTCTTTTCGGACAAGTATAACAGAAGGTGTAAATGCAGTTTGAGGGTATTTAAAAATTTAACGCGCAAAAAAATAAATTCATAAAAGATAACGTATGTTTACTAACTTTATACTTGACGTATCTTTTTCTCTTTAGTAATTGTGCTTTCCTATTATAAAATGCCCAACAGCAGCATGTTCCAGCCAAGTAATATTTTTGCTTGATACTTCTGTTTTCTTTCTCTCTCTATAATTAGCGCTCTATCGTTCAGTGCATCTGGAGTCCATTGGATTATGGCATCGGCGCGATAATGCGTTTATCGTCCAAGCGATGTTATAATTCACCGGAAGTACCTCGCGAATCCTCTGTGGTGATCACAGACAGTTTCCCGTTTGAAAAGAATCGGCGGACTTTATCGCAAGCTCGTTAAATTTATAATGCCCTTACGTCCCTAATGAATGTCGCCTACGGCATTTTGTCGATTTGAAAGCTTCTATTTAAACTCTTTTAAAATTTCCGACAATTTAAATATCAAAAAATAGTTTTTATACAGCGTTTTTACTAGAATCTTGTAATTTGCATACAACCCATTATTTCAAAAACTATATTCTAGCCTACTATATTTATAATGTTAATGAATTTAATAAAATATTGCACTAAAATATTTTTGAAAATTTTATGACTATCTTTGTAAATCAATTTATTTTTATATCTTATAAAATAATGTAATAAAGCAAAATAGAATATTTTTTAAAGTGAAAAGCGTCGTGATAAGAATTACCCAAATTTATCAACCTCGCATATTTGTAGAATATAAAAGCATGTATTATTTAACCAGAATTTTTACCGAGTGACTTTCTGATCTGATAAAAGATAGTAACACCCTCGAAAGCACAAAAATAAAACCCTAAGGGAGATTTACCAGATTCGAAATCCTACCACGATATGAAGTCCCTTATCAGGAAATAGAAATCTTCTAGATTAACTTTATATTCTGCCTGACAACTCTTTTATGATCTCTAACTAGGGAAACATGTGGCTCAAATCGACTAATAAATTATGACAAAATTGTATCGAGACCAAAAGGATTAAGAAGATTAGATATCAGCAGTAGTCGCACCTTTCAGTCGCAAATGTAAATTTTACGAGGTATGTGTTTATAATGATTCAGAGGTTAGGAACTTTCTAAATTATACGAACATTCACAAAACGTCCCTCTCGGGATAATCCTAGAATTATCGAAGATATCAGTTGGTAATATGGGCTATTTTCTCCCTCTCGGGATTTTGAGCTGGGTATCTGGGTCATTCAAAGATTATCTACCTCAATAATAGTGAGAGTGTCCACAAGAGAGATTTCGAAAAATTAGTGGGTTTTTTTTATTGTTGATTAGCATCACGTAAAATGTAAACAAAAGTATCTGATCTAATTTTTGTAGATATTTAAAAATATTGGGTGTAAGTAGCAAAATTATTACAATCGAAAATAAATATCAAAAAGAGGTGTAATAGGGTTATTAATTTCATTACTTCAAGAAAGAGTCTTTGTATAGTTAAGGCAGCAAATTTTCAAGATTCCAAATTAATCGGAAAGAAAGATGCACATAGAGAAGAACGCTCGTCAGGCATAAATTTCTTTAGTGAGGTCAGAACCCGTAAATTACTCTTTTAGAGAAAATCTTTGTTGTAATTTATGCGGGGCGAAGTGGTAAATCATTTCACGAGCCGAAGGGAGCAATTTATAACAATTAAGCTACGCCTGAAGCAAGCAAGAAAACTGGAAAAGAACATGGTAGATTTTCTCATCAAAACATGTAGGGAATGAAGGACTAACTTGAAAACCAAAAATCGTAATTTGCCCTTAATATCTATAGATATCCTTAATTTGATGTGAAATGAACTTACATAATCAACACCCTGGGTGTCAATTACACTCCCCTTGAGCACGTAAAAGAGCTTTTGAATGGTGTCAAGGTCCTTTTATTTTTGTTTGATTCGTCCAATATGTAAAAAAATAGTGGAAGATTAGACTCGGAAAGTATGGTAAGAAGAAAATAAAACGTTTAATTTTGTAGCGTTTTTTAAGTACAGAAGAATTTTTAATAGTGGCACAAAATCTCTTGATTCTTCAAGAGTTGTTTCTCGTTTCGCTATAATTGAGAAAAGTTGAATGCTGTCGTGAAATTCTAAGAACGTCTGTAGTAGTATCCTAGTCGCAAGTCTGAAGCGTTGAGTATGCCGGAGTTTTTGCAAGCGAAGGCAATTTAATTGCGGCCAAGGGTTGAACGCAGGAGGCTAATGGAAACGTAAATTGCTATAGTGACTCATTTGCATTGAGTGCAAAACGTGAAACGGCTTGGAGAAAGTGGCTCTGCTCTGTGTAGGGGGAGGAGGTGGATTCTAGGATGGATTAAGGAGTGAATTATGCACTTGCAATGTACAACTGTTTCTTCTGCAAATCAATAATCCTGAACGCCTGTGGTCTAAGCATCATTTAATCATATGGAACTAGTCACAGTTTCAATTAGAACATACGTTGAACGAATTATGAACAGAAATTTCCTACTCTACAAATAAAAGTTTCTACAAATGTGATCGATAGAATCAAAAGTATTGTTGTCAGTTTCTTCCATTCTTAAGAGAAAGACTTAAATACAGAACGTGATAAAAGTTTTCTTAAAAATAGGTTACCTTTTACTGCACAAACCCAGATGCAATATATATTCATCAACGGGAGCCATTCACTGCATTTATTTATGAAGTAGAAAAGTTTTAATTCCACCATTCCAATTATGCAAGTTTTAATCTAGTCGTTTCAATTCGAAATTGTGCCACATTCTATTTTCTTCAAGCTAGGAAGTTATTTTAGAATGTATTATTTTAATTAGACATGAATAGTGGAATATGAAATCCGATGATTCGGTTGATCAAACGTTTAAAACCAACCGGAATGTGCGGCAAGAGAGTATTTCCTGAACGAGAAGGATCAAGAACTCTCGCTCATTTGCCACGCTGTACAAAAGATCTCATTGTTCTCCCGACAGACGAGTCGATTTGAGTGTCTTCGTTCCGCCAACCTGACACTCGCTCGACTATCATTATAGTCGACTTTATTCTTGACGACAGTCTTCTCTTGAGACTGGAATTAGCAAATCTTTGAGAACAAGTGCGCTCAGTTTGAAAGCACGAAGGTAAGGTTACAAGCAAAAGAACAATGTTATTAATTAAAATTAATAATAACACAATTCCAAGAACTTCACAAAAATGTAGAGGTATTACTTAAAGTTTGATTATTTTCCGTTTTAAATTTTTATACTCTAGTAACTGAATAAAACGTTTTAGCTTACAAGCCCCACAGCTCATTTTTCCATTAGCAGTATGGTAACGATAAAACTGAAAAGATTTATGGTGACCGACATACCATTTCTCCTCCCTTCACGCAACATTTAGCAAAACTGTTTTTTCAGTGGATGGACCGTTTATCCTGAATATTGTTCCTCCTTCTTTTTCGTTTTAAAGCACTAAGTTACGAGCCACGGCAGAAGGTGCGAAATTGCGACAGAAACTGTGAGCTTGCTCATCGCGACATAAAGTTCAGCAGTGGCATCGAGGCGGAATAAAGTAATAACTGTAATTGATCTGATAAGTTATTACACCATTGCCATGTATTTATTACCTATTTAATCTCTATGGATCGTCAATATACATACTGACTTCTCTTTAATTATTGAACCATCTTCTCAACCTCGGCCCTTATCAAAACACAACTGGATTTACATTTCGTTTTGAAAAAAAATGTTTTGGGTTTGGAATGGCATTGATTAACCGTCGAATAATAATCGAAGTATCGAAGAATAATAGTCTAGCACAAAAGCTGCTTGAAAATAATATATTTTTTCTAAAAACATATCCTAGGAGTTTCACAGCTGTATGATCGATTCTTCTTTATTAACCTTCTTAGTGAACGAGCTTGGAAAATAAAAAAATGCCACGGCGACTCGAACCGAACGAAGATTTATAGCTTCGTCGAGAGAGCCGATTGGTTGGAAGCGTTCTTGGTCGGTTCACCGAAGAATTACGTGATCCGGGAGCGCGATGTATCGCAACATTGCCATCGTCCCGCGGACCTTGGTTAACTACTAATGAAAGCTTCCTCCAAGTAATTACTTTATTGATACGGACGAGCGTGGCATGATTTTTCTCAATTTCTTCACGACCCGGGTTTGTGCGGAGGTGGAACGAAATGGTTGGATGGATTCTCCCATGGGAAGTCTTGGAGTTTATTTATAGAGTAGCTATTGGAGACATAAGTTTGTCAGGCGCGGAGAGGCCAGAGAAGACACAGTTTGATATACTCCGCGATATTCCAGACTTGAAATCACTAGGGACAAACGCGCAGCCTCCTACCACTTCGTAAAACTTTCAAAAGACCTCCAACTACCGGCATCCAACAGGACTCATCTCCACAGCCTCCTTTGCCAGAGGGATTTTCCAGCAAGTTCTGGACATGAATAAGTGGACGCGATTCTCAAAGTTCTACTAGACGATTCGCACCAAGAACCATTCGTACAACGACCAAAAGATTCTTGGTGTTTAATTTCATGAAGTCGGGATGCAGCTTGGCTCTCTCTTGATCGTTATTAATGTGGACGTTTTATTCGCGACCTTTGTCAATTTAACCTCTTCAGACCGATCAAGTAACTTGATGTAATTCAAGTTTAAGCCGGATTACGGATTAAATCCAACTCTGTTTTAAATACTTGAATTAGTTCCCAGTCGAGATATTAAATGGGAATAATCTCGATGATTTTTGCTTGCTTGAATCAACTTTTGATTCTGAACTATAAGTCCAGTTAGGGAATATGATGATTATCAGCTTTTCAACAGAATGGATGAGTAATCCCTGTTTTAATTGTCTTTGGAAGCACTGAAATATCCCTTCGGATACGAGTACTACCTTCGAATGTCTCAAAAAGTCTTAGTATTTCTTTATAACGTATCGTTAGTTGTAGTTGTCAAAGACCAAAGGTTTGTTACGTCCAGAAAAGACGTGTAAGAGTGATTATATTACAATTTATTTAATTTGCCTGTTTTAGCTACTAAAGAAAGTTGATAATCTTTTAGGCAAGCAAGTCTAATCGTCTCTTGGAAGGTTGTCGGGTCTGTTGTTACAAATCGGGAGTCTTGGCACTTATTATTATTACCCCAATTATTGAAAGATGAAGGGTCAATTTATGAATCACAGGTAATCGTCCGCGTTAAAAACTAGACACCGATTTGTACAAATCAATAATAGGGCAGCTGGTGCTATACGTGTTAATAATGTAGCTATTCATTAAAACATCAAGAACACTTTTGAGATAATATAATTGAGACAAGTCATACCCGGAGAAGCCTTTGGACTACCTGGAGTCCCATGAAGTAAAAATTCTTTCACCCGAAACTCGGGAGCATTGATCCCCCACTCCGGATGCGTGGCAATTTCACTTCTGGTTTCACTGAGAAACCAAATTATTGGCACGACTATTCGGGACTGCCACGTACCCGAAGTAGGAGCGCTGAACGTCCAGTGTGGCAGTTCCATCTATCGAGAATTATGGTAGAACGAACTCCCACCCTCAAGCGTACAGATGACCCAAAGATCTGTCCGTGTAAGGACCTAATAGGTTCGTGCTTCAAAAAATTACAATTGATCTCTTTTACAGAATATAATAATCAGCATGTTCAACCGAAGGTTGAGAACATATAGAAACAGAAACTTCAAGATAAATATAAAAACATTTATTGCAAAGTTAGAGTCCTTGCAATTGATAAAATTTTTATTTAGCTAAAAGGATCTAGATTATATTGTTACTGGAAATGATAAACCACATCTTCAAGTACTTTTTGTAGTCTATAAAAATGTTTAGCTGCTCTTGAAAAGTTTGCGCGATGGATATGTGCATCAAAAGGATCAAAAAAGGATTCTAAAGTTTTTGTTCTGACGTTTGTTCTTTACACGTGTACAAAACATACTTTGATAATAAATTCCTGTCATAAAAAGGAAATTGTGTTTTCCTTTCAAGTTTACAATCTTCTAGATCTCTTAAATTCTAACAGAGTTTTAAAAAATTCTCTGAAATCAAAAAGTGCAAGGAATTAAAAAATTATTTAATTTTCATTAATTTATCTATTGTGATCATAATACTTTTTTAATTAAATTATTAAAAACTGTGGATAGAAGATAAAATTCGTTTAGAATTTTTTAAGACTAAATTACAATTAAATTAATTCTTCAAAAAATGATGAATTTTATTTCAAAATTTATATTTTATAACTTTATTAAATCCAATAAATTAATTTCACACTACTATTTAATCCAGAGAGAAAAAAGTTTCTCTGATTGTGAAATCGGAAATTTCTCAATCTGCTTCTTTTTCTGTCTCTCTCTCTTGCATTCCACGAATCTTCCGTTGATTGAGTAAATTTAATTACTGGGAAATCGAATGGAAAGCGAGCTTTGTCCTGCATAGTAGAAAACACAGCAGCTGTTGAACACAGTCTTTGATATTTTATTTGAAACTTCATTGCTGTTTGACAAACTTTTATAAGAAATCATTCACTTTTCTTTTATTTCGAAGCAAAAAGTAAACATAGCTGTCTCTAGAATTACATTCCTTAACAATGTATTAAAATCTTTGTGAACGTGGACAATCAACTGCAATTAATTCTCAGCAAGTAGAAAATGGAAAAAGAATACGACAAAGTGAATTATAATTTTACTTACGAATAAAGATTAATACTCTTCCGAATCAACTTTTCTGAAACAGAAAAACACAATTTTGGTTAGTTAAATCTTGGATAGGATCCTTTGCAAGAACATGGTCAAGATCATGCTTCAAATTCAAATCTTAAAATGCAGTTTATCTTAGGCAAGTTCGAGTCGTTGATTACACACAAGAAATTTTACAAGATCTTGTACAATATCTTACCCAAGAATTTTCAGTTGGGTGTCTATTACATTAAACATTAGGGTGATTAGAAAAATAAGACCTAATTAATTGTACTTTATATGGGAAGTTTAAATGATTCTGTAACTACGGATTCATCACATTATTCGTGGACTTGTTTCTCGCTATTTTTTTCCAGATTCAAATCACCCGTCAAATGTCTAGTGCCGTGTATCAAACATTAGATCTCTTGCGTAAGCTTCTAGAAATGTATAAAATAGAAGCTTTGCATTTTCCTCTCGTTAAACTTGTCGACGAGGTCATGCTCATTGAGTTTACTTACATCTTGGGAACAATAGGCAAAGTAGAATAGAAATAAAGAGTGTGCATCTAATATAAAATAAGACATGAGGGAGTAAAGGATGCAGACAATAAGCTTCTCGCTTATTTCAATTTACCTCCATTACAGACAAGAAATTTACTTCTGCCTTGGGATATAAACGCGCCACTTTCATACGAGTGTGACTCTAATTTTGAAGAGGAAACTTGTTTTGTGCTAGTGACGCATACTTAGTTAAGCTTGTAATTCAAAACACAATCTACGTAAAGAAGTGTACAAACTCAAAGATACGCATCTACACGCTTTAGTTAGGTGAGTGCCATTCTGTAGATTTAGTAATAGTGTTAGTTATAATAGTCAGGAAGACGAGTTACTCTAATCATTGTAAAGGTAATAATAATTCTGAATCCCTTGCTTCAGTGTGTCTTGTTTCTATAAACTAGTTAAAGCATCATTAAGCAATTCGAGTTTCAAACATAATTCTTTCATTTATAATAAAAATCGGTATATCAAGGCATGATCCTAGTTTACAATAATCTATTTTTAATTATTTTCACATATTTATCTACACCATAATTTAATTCCTCTAAATCTGGCTCAAGAGCTATCTTAGGGATAGGTATTTATCGGTCAGAATTGGTCAAGATTACTCAGATGTTTTTTAGCAACTTCAGGGTAACCTCAGGGCTCGCACCTTGGACCTCTTTTATTTCTGTTATTTATCAATGACATACCTTCCACTTTTAAGCACTCTTTTTTTATATTGTTTGCTGACGATCTTAAATTTTACAAAAGAATATTTTCCTTACAAGATTGCCACGACCTTCAGGCTGACCTTGATCACCTTGTGGCATGGTCAACTTTTAATAAATTACCCCTAAATGTAAAAAAATTTAGCGTAATATCTTTTACTCGTCAAAGAGCTGTTTATGAATATGATTATACTGTTAATGGTATAAAATTACTTCGAGCTTCCTCGGTGCGGGATCTGGGAGTACTATTAGATTCTTCCTTTGACTTTCGTAACCACATCTCGAGTACTGTCAGCAGGGGGTTGAGGATCATGGGCTTTGTCACCCGCAATGCTTCGTGTTTCCGTAATGTCAATTCATTGAAGATTCTGTATTTTTCGCTCATTAGACCAATTGTGGAATACGCATCGTTAATCTGGTCTCCTTCCCAAGAGGTGTATGTAACTCAGCTTGAAAGTGTTCAAAATAGATATCTGCGTTTTATAGCGAGGCAGGCTGGTGTATCTTTTGATAGATATAGTCATGATTACTCTGAGTTGAGGCGGATTTTTGGAATACCTCTATTGAAGAGCAGGTTTTTATTTACCGATTTACTCTTTTTATTTAAAGTTATTAATGGGCTTATCAACTGTCCGAAAATATTATCTTTTTTTAACTTCTCGGTTCCTTCAATACGAACCAGAAATCGGTCTCTGCTCAGGGTGACTCGTTGCAGAACTAATTATGGCAATAATGCAGTTACCCCAAGACTATGTACAGAGGCTAACCTCTACTGCGATAATGTAGATTTTTTTGGAGTCTCTATTGATTTTTTTATTAATAGTCTGCGCACATTATTATTTGGGCAACCTGTTGTTAATTAGCGTCTTAACTAAGCGCTAGTTTGTTTTTTTTCTATTTTTAGTTTTTATGTAATATACATTTTGTATATATTTATGTATATATATATATATATATATATATAAATAAATACTTTTGTACGAAAGGGTACGACCCGTTTAAACTTGTAAAATAAAAATAAAATAAAATAAATGTTACAAAATTATCAGATGTAAGAATAGTTCCATAAAGGAACAATTACTGACGGTAATAAACATTCTAAATGTGATGAAATTCGAATTACAGTACAAAATCAAGATCGTTGCCTGCTTCCAAGCAAAAGCTCCATTCACATAAGTGGAAGACGGTTAAAGAATTATGGAACACCAGTTGAAAGAATGAGTTTTGTTACTACTGAAATATGTCATTTATTTAAAGAAGTAAGATATGAATTATATTGTATGGAGATTGATAAAAGCAAGAATGTTTGTTTCACGAGTATCATAAAAAATCACATTTCGCTAGAAGCTAGTCAGAGTTATTGTTTTAAAAATATTGGCTGGTCTGAATTTAATAACGAAAATCCACGATTGATTAATCAACAAGGTTATTTTGATGTTTGTATACCGCTAAATATGATCTTTGGATATGCTGAAAATATGTAATAGTTGTTAACGCGAATGGTCTTTAAACAACGAATCGATTGATATATATATAAAGTGTATATTTTAACATCATTTTATACAAAAAAAGGTCATTCTTCAATTATTTTGTACCTTAAAAATATTATTTTATGGTATAACTTATAAGATTAACATTTTCTAGTGACAATTCCTTTGGGAAAATTCTACTATATTAAAAAACAAATTGATTTATATAATTTTAAAGTTTTAATTAATTTTAATTACCAAAAATTTATGAAAAAATATGTCCATGTTACTTTTTTAAATTTAATTTTTTTGCAATGAGGAA